>JBCEWB010166137.1:0-10329 GCA_039654565.1 Peronia peronii | reverse complement strand
CTTCCCCAGCAGACTCACAACAGTTTTTATAATGGGATATGCAAAATCGTTTTCTTCGTAGAGCTTAACCCCGATTGAGGTCATCGGGACCCCTCTTCACCAGTTGGGCACCAATCCTCTCCATCCGTCACTTCTGTGGGCCAAAGCTTGGGTCTCCGCACATGTTCTCTTGGTCCTTTCCTGAATGGTGTCGGTTCATCTCTTCTTCTGCCCGCCTCTTTTTCGCTTCTCATCTACTGTTCCTTGTAGCTCAGTTTTACCAAAGTCACTGGATCTTTTTTGTTGATATTTTGTTGATAAGGACATTATTTTAAAACCATTTCAATTTCACAATACCCACATTTCGTTTCACGACTGCGGCTGGTTAATTTTTGACGATTATTCCAAAGCTCAGGACACTGTGACATGCGTAGAGGGCAAACATTGTAAAGCTCCGTTGTGTATTAGTCCATGTCACCAAACATGCTGCACAGTGAACCGATACTGGATCTAACCATCATCGATACCTTGTACGCCACTGCACTAATCCCCTCCTCTTTGCTATACTTTAGCTTCTATTACTCTTCCATTCTCCTTTTCTCACATAACCTTTTACCTTCTCTCCTTCCTTCCATACCCCTCCCCCTGTTCATGTCCTTTAGTTGTACTTCTCAGGATTTCCTATACTATCTCTTTCTCTTTTCTTTCTCTTTTTTCTTTCTCTCTCTTTCTCATTTTTCTCCTCCTCCCATTGTCTCATCTCTCATTTTCTGAGAGAACTCCTCATTTTCTGCAACTCCCATGGGTCTATTTTCTTGATCTCACATCATGACGAGAACGATTTGATCACTCAAACAGGAAGTTGCCTGAAAATGCATATTTTTGCTGCATTTTTTTTTTATCGTTAATCATGTTCCATTGCATAATTATATCTTTCATTGTTAATCATTGCTGTCTTTTTGCATGCTAATATTCTGATTGCATTTCTACAATATAGCCTAGTGATTGCGTTGGATATTTGTTGTTGACTTTATTCCACTCGGCGATATCATTAATATCTGCCATTTCTTAGCTTGGCCAGACAGGCAGGCTGTAGAGAAATGGTGTCTTTTCAACTATGAAGAAAATACATTATTCATTCGGCCATTCTTTGAGATGCTGGTCTAGTGATCAGGATACTGGATTCAGATTACACGTTCCTGAGTTCGAATCCTATCTTGGAAAAGATAAGTTACACACAACCCCTCCTGACTGGACCCAGGTTTAAAATGGGTACTAGACTATAGACAGAGAATTTAATTATTGAATAGCTATATAAATCTGAGCGCCCAACAGGCAGCCACTTTGTAGGGTTTCCCAGAAACCCGTGAACTTTGATATCTCCTTTAAGTCTGTCGCGGGTAACATAAGATTGTCAAAGAGCTCAGGGCCTGCACTGTACGGTAATATGCGCAAATCTTTTACAAAAAGTTATTTTTATCTTTCCATAACTCTTGACACCTACAATGCTAAGCTATAGAAAAATATTCCTTTGACAATGAATAAAATACAATGACGTGATGAATTACAACCTTCCTTTGAGAACTGGGATTGAAATGTTATGCCATTCCTTTATCCTTGATAAGACCAGGAAATGTTGATACGAAATGAATAAAGGAATTATCCTGTGTAAACGAATGGGAAATTGATCTCTGAATCCTCTCTCATAGATACGGTAATCAAATGCTTATTGGCTGTACAAAGGATTTACATAAGCACGATAGCTCTCAATGGGTCAGGTCGATATTTTACCAGGGGAAAGAAGGAGATGAGCAGTAGAGGAAAGACATAAAGAAAGAAAGTAGGAAATAAAAAAATAAGAAAGAAAGTAAGGCAGAAGGAAAGAATGAAAGAAAGACGGAAAGAAAGAAGGAGGACAAAAGGAAAGAAAGATACAGGCAGGAAAACAAGGCCAAAGAAACAAAGATAGATAGAAAGAAAGTGAGAAAGAGCGAAAGATAGGGAGCGATAGAGAGAAAGAAAGAAAAAAAATAGAAAGAAAGAAAAAGAGACAGAAAAAGAAGATAAAACATCCCCCCCCCCCCCCCGCCCCCTTTCTACTCCTCCGCGCAAATTCCTAACATAACATGAAATCAGAGTGTCTTCAGATAGTGTCTCCCGCAGACATTTATTAAGGAACAATTCGCAAGTACATTCTGAACATTCTGGCAAGACATTGCTTAAGTTTTTTTGCTTATCATTTTACGAGTAAGGGAGAAGGTGTACAAGTATGATCGTATTTATTTTCTTCATATTTGTGAATATTTTGCTGATTATTGGTACTAATAATATTGTGCTGTCATGTCTTCGTTATTACTCAAGGTTTTATAATAATAATAGTGATGATCATAATGGTTGTTTACTCTGACGAAGAACCAAGAGGGTTCGAAAATTTGGCTAGAGATATCAAATTGCTAATATCAAGTTCGTAGTTATATATATATATTTGGTATTGGATTAGTTGCCAGCAGACAGTCGTCTTAGATTTCAAGACATTTTTATAAAATGATGGTAATGATGATGGTTGATGATGTTGATGTAGTTGCAGACAATGATGGTGTGATGATGACAACCATAATATCCTAAATCTCATAAAAAGCTTATCGATTTTTTTTTATTTCGAAGATTGGTGAAATTATTATTGCTATTATTATAATATTATTATTAATATAGACAAAACACATCTATTATTTTTCTCTCCTCCCCCTTTTCCTCCCCTATTTCCATCCATCTTCCCGATTGTTTTTTTTTCTTCCAGCGATTTTTTGTTCTTCACCTACTTGGTACTTTTTTTCTCAAGAGCGAGAGCGAGCCCACGGTAACAGTTAGAGATTTGTCCTAGACTTTACTTAACTGAAGAAATCACAAGTTACAGGTCCGATTTGCTTGAGAATTTGTCCGAGAATCCCCGACGATAAAATTATGTTAGTTTTACGAGTCAGACGGAAAGAAAAACGTCCTATCTTGAGTGGACAAACTTGTCTGCTGCTTCTGTGAACCCCATTATCTGTAGTATATGAGGCAGTCTCCATTTTCTTCACCCGTTTATTCCTTAAATCGAATCCGGAGGAAACGCATTTTCCCCTGAAGACTTCTATTTCGAGAGAGCTGATTTTTTTTTTCATTTTTTCTCTCGCTTTTAAAACGTTCCATAATGCAAGTTGTGGAGAACGAAGATTGTCTCTTGATACTGTGGAAAGCTATATTTCAATATGTGGGGAGATAATGAGCCATTTTGACCGTCAGCCAAATTACTTCCCGTTAAAGAACGAAGAAAATCGAGTTTTCTGTTGTTTTTTAAAGCGTGTGCAACAGAAAATTCTGAAATATTCATCGTGATATCAACATTATAATTTTTGTTCTTAACATGACAATTTTAATTTGTTTTCATTTTTTTTTCATCTTTTTTCCTTCAGGTTTCTCTTCTTTATTATAATTGTGCTATGCCTCATGTAAGTGAAGTAAGTTAGCTGGCTGAAATAAATGGCCCCAGTAACTGTGATAAAATTGGCCTTTTTTAATGGACATTAGAACTGCTCGAGGTATTTATGTTTTTATGGTAATGTCAAAAATATCGCCTCTCTTTCAACATCCTATGCTTCGCTCATATCAACCAAACTAAGGTGTGGTCCTACGAAGTCTGTCTCGGAATAAAGTTTCCCTGTCATGCTGTCCTCACACATAATTATAAATACCCTTATTTTTGGTATCAACTGAAAGTTTATTCAAATACCTATTTAACATAAGAACATCAAGTTCCAGACATTTCGCCATTCGATGTACCCAGCGGTCAAAGACAGTGACCAGTGACCGTTTGTCCAAGGTCATTAGTCCTTTTCTCATAGCCTCTTGAATCTGATCCTCGTCCACAAATCGACGATTTCGCAACATTTCTTTCACCTAGGGGAAGAGGTAGAAGTCGCATGGAGCGAGATCAGGCAAATAGGGCGGGTATTCCAATAATTCCGACGAATAGCCATCGAGAACCTCGTTCACAAGTCTCGAATTGCGAACAGGCGTGTATCGTAATGCAGAATGACGCCTTCTTCGAGCAAGGCGGGTCTTTTTTTTCCGTATGGCTGATCTCAGTTTGTCTTTGAGTACGAACCTGTGGTAGTCACCAGTGACAGGTATGCCAGGTGGGACTGGCCAGCCCAGTATGATGTCACTCATGTCGAAAAAAAAAAAAACGATGTGCATCACCTTTCTCTCTGCCTGTTTTCTGCGGGCTTTCTGTCCCCTCGGCGCATCCGAATCAAGCCATTGAGTCGACTGTCTTTTCAACTCGGGGTCAAATGAGTACACCCAAGCTTCATCTCCAGTGACGATTTAACTGAGAAACTGTAAACCCTCTTGTTCAACAGGGGTCAAAAAGTGCCGAGCCGCTTGAACACGGGCTTGTTTCTGCTCTGGTGTCAATCAGTGCGACACCCACTTTACGAAGACTTTTTCATGCCAAGATCGTTCCTCAATATTCGGTGAGCTGTTGCACAGACCAGCTAATTCACTTATTTCCCTGCATGTTCTTCTCGCATCTTCCCCCACAAAAGCTTTTATTCTCGCAATACTGTCGCCACAAATAACAACAGGGGGCCTCCCAGTGTGCTCTTCATCTCTCATGTCAGACCTCCCATCTCCAACCTCCCTGATCCATTTTCTTACTGTTTGAATTAATGAGGCACTATTCTCCATAACTTGGCAAAGATCACCACGTGTTTCCACAGCAGACTTGCCGAGAAAAGTTGAAAATTTGATCACAACTCAAACATCATAGCCTGAGAAGGTTGCAGCAATGTTTTGCTCTGCCATTTTCCTTGGATTTACCTTGGACAAAGTGCACAGAAAAAGTGACATGTCACAACTTTATGATACATTCACCAAAACTTGAAATTTGACATCGAGATTTCTTAGATATGATGTCATTACGTCACAAAATTTAGTGGCTGTAGGTTGCGTACTTTTGAATTTATAGAGGAACGAAACTTTATTCCGAGACAGACTTCGTAGCTCTAAACAAGCGCCCAACGTAAGAGTCGATGACCAAAAAAAAAAAAAAGCAACGAACAGAGATCGATAAAAAATAACTTGTTTTTCCACCCTATTTGATTTGAAAGCTCGAAATCTGAAAGACTGTCACGACGTCAATTAGCATACTCGTATTAGTTATCCTTGTAGATTTCAATAGAACCTTTCATGACTGGTTTATGACTGATGCTACATTGTCTAATATATCCAGTAATCAAATTGAACCATAATATAGATATGATAATGAACACACGACAACTCTAGAGTGATAGCAATCAATAACACTGATAGTTGTAAAACTGATTCAAACAAAGTTCATGAACTAAAAGCCAGATAAAGGGTGGATGGGTGAATGAATGAATGGAAGGATGGATTAATTGATGGATGGATGGATGGCTGGAAGGATGGATTGATGAATGAATGGATGGATGAATAGATAGATGGATGGATGAATGGATGGATGGATAGATAGATGGATGGACGGATGGATGGATGGATGGATGGATAGATGGATGGATGGATGGATGGATGGATAGATGGAGAGGTAGATGGATGAAAGGATGGAAGGTGCCATGGGTGGAAGTACAGAGGGACGGATATAGGGATCGATCAAAGATTAATATGCTGTACTCTGGAAATGCACTGGTTCACACCAATGTACACCTACTCAAACTTCCCCCTTGCCCTTGCCAGAAACCTACAGACAACTTATCACCCAATCTCTCTCCCTTGCTGAACATTCATATCATCCCGCAGAGAAATGAATAGATATGAAATAGTTTCTGACCTGCCACAAAATGGTGTTAAACATCTTAAACTTGTTGCAACAGGTATAACTCCAAACCTTTGAGAATCGTTCTCTTTTTCTTGTCTTATTCTGCAGCAATTTAGGTAATTCCTAATGGTGTTGCGTGTGGTGCCGGGTTTCAAGTATCTTCTTTAGTTTCTAGAAACGATAATGAAAATGGGCTTTAATTCCTAGAAAAGATATTTTTTTCTCGTGAGAAAGACAATTCATTAACTACAATTTACTGAAGTTTGAAATCTACATATTATGTAAGCATAGTCTACGAAACCTATCCTTGAAATTGATAGTTCGCAATTTCACAGAGGTGGAAAAGTACTGTGTCATGCCTTATGTACTTAGAATGATGTACTTAGTAAATTTAGTTTATTCAATCACTTAACAACTACAGCAATCAACGTTAGCATCTTAAGAGAAAAAGGAGGAGGAGGAGGGAGGGCTGGAGAGGTTCAGAATTAGAGTTCATTGGTGCCAGCGAGTCGTACATTCAGCATTCATTCTACCATAAAAATCCCGGTTGCCTACATTTAGATTCTGATTGCGTCCACGTCAAATAACGCTGGAGAAGTCCACTTGTCGAGTCGTCCTCTGAAACCTCTTTTTAACAAAGCAATAAACCATCCTGCGCTTCTTGGGCCAGCTAAGCCATCAACGTGAAAATATAAAATTAATATTAGGTGGTGGCTCACATGGCAAACAGCATGTTAACATATTCTCTTCTGATAGGTTTACAAATTTTGATTGTCCAACAGCAATTATATTGATCTTTCCATAATAGACACTTAATCCATAAACGTATTCTACTGTGCTAGGCGCAATATACCAGTGATCGCGCTGTTGTGCCGTTAAATCCCAACACAAACAAATGGACAAAGCTCAATCTCAAAATGCACTTTTTCTTTCCAATTCATGAGCGGCAAAGCCATTATGTCATTCCGCTAAAAGTTATTGTGTCATTTCGCTTCATGTTCTTGTAACGTGTTTGTTGCCAAGGAGCGTTCTCAGCCAGGACAAAAATAGTCGTTAAATTTTCATGAAACGGCTTATTTGCGTATCTCTGAACAGCTCAGGTCGCTGCCAAGTTGAATATTATGCTTCTTTCTTGTGTTTGTTTTGCATGTTTATCTTGCTCTTTTTTAATCTTCATCGTTTAATGAGGTTTTACAAAACCCCAATTCGACGTTTGATTAAAGTCCCACAGAATCTTTCCTGTTTTAACTAGACACTGAAACATCATTGATTCCTTATTTGAGGCAGTGTAATGTAAACACTTTTGTCTCCTGCATAGTTGAAACACTTCTCACTATGACACGTGCATGATTACAACCCCATTCCATGTAATTTGAGATTTGTTACGCTCTGACGTTATGTATATTTATCTCTCGACCACGATGTGGAGCGTGGCAAACCCCGACTTTCTAAGAATGAAATAAAATGTTTCCTTTCCTGAACGATGTGGAGATTTGTCAGACACTTGATTTCTATAGTTATAAAAAAAGATCTGTTGCGATTGGACTCGCTAGCGAAACACTGATGCCTAATGAGATGTAAGAATGGACAAGTGAAAATTGTCATGTCCTGGAGTCAAGAGTTCCAGATCTCACATTGCATGGGGAAGGTAAAACAGAATGAATTCTACATGAATATTGTACTCCAGCAAAGCAAGTTTGCATTGTCCGGCCAAGGTCAAGCCAGCCCCAAGGCGACGGAAGAAGAGTTGGGGGTTGATGAACTCAGAGAATCTACCGAAGCCAGCCTTGCCACGGCCTTGACCTAGAGCAGAGACCGACACAGATGAAGATGAGTCAAAGCAAGCGATCTCAGTTGCAGGCCTACAGTCCGTAAGCAGCGAAGCTTGTACGCCGGTTCAGGGCATAATATAACTGCAAAATTTCCTGCTTGAATTATATGTATATCGCAACTGGAACAGTGAAAAGTGTGTCTCAATAATCAGATTGAACTAATTGATGCGAACATTTTAATTTGGCACTTTCCGTGACAATAACCTGTAAAAACAGAACTGATTGCTCTAACAAATAAAAGTTTTGCATGAGGGCTTTTGGCAGATTATGCTTTTCAGCCCACATCAAGTGACTGAAATATGTTTTTGAATGAGTTGTAGACAATGGGGCGAAATGGAATTTGCTGCATTATCAAGTGACAGCAGCTTTAACGTGAAAGCTGTCTCCGGTCACAAATCGAGGCCCACACGACTGCTGACAGAATGATGCTTTGAGCAAATAGAAACATAGAGGAACCCCTGACATCAACACAGAATTGATGAGTTGCTCTCAATTTGGCCCCGCTCTGCATACGCATCGCCTTGTCATGTTCACATTTTGTTGGTTATGATACTGGTTCAAACGCGGTGATATAAATCGTAGATCTACTAGCAGTCGGCAAGAAACACAGATTGGTTACACATATTGCCGAAAGCACTTTACAACCGCCGCCCGCCGGGATTTATAAGTAGGTTCTTTGCTCTCGCCTGCAGGCGGTGAAAGCCCGCCATCGGTGGGATGTCTCTCATGGAATGTCATCCTCGACATTCCAGGGGAGACATCTATTCTCTCTCTCATTGCTCCTGTCTTCTGTCCCGCTTTCTTTCTTTTCTTCTTCTTCTTGATGTGTAAGCGTATCTTACCGTGTTTGACACAATATAGCCGTAATCGTGCTGATGTGTCGTTAAACCCCAACACAAACAAACAAACAAACACATATTGCCGAAGATTAATAATATGAATGTTGACGTAACCTACATAGACAAATAAATAAATCCAATTAGTTGACAATAACTCTTTGCCTCCCCACTCCACCCCCCCCCCCCTCCCCCCTCCGCCCTCTCCTTTTCTTTTTTTTTTTTTTTTTCTAAATATGGAAACATATTCCCAATGGGAGTTAAAAATGAAAAATAAATAAATAAATAAAAGCATCATAGAGAGTTTGCAACTTCTGGAACATCCATTATTTGTCGTGGACCTAGATCTTCTGACAACGAGAGATAACGATGTCCTCAGACAGTCGTATCCATGTGAAGTGAGGCTTAAGTGGAACTGACTTATAGGACTAAAGACCGACTTATCTAGATATGATTTTTACCTTAAGCATAATTCAGGCAACAAAGACGTCGGGCAGTACATATCCGGCTATTACGTACAGCACAACAACAAGGAAATTAGATGGGTCGGGTACTTCAGACATCAGTCCTGACAATTTATCTACAGTAAAGGGTGCACTCATAACAAGCCAGAGTGTCTGGCTCCTAAGTTAGAAAACATGCTACACTCATAATGGAGACACAGATAGTCACTCACTTAGTCATTCATTCACACACTCATTCATTCACTCATTCACTCACTCACTCACACAGTCACTCACACAGCCATTCACTCAGTCAGTCAGTCAGTCTTTCGGTCAGTGAGTCACTCAATCACTCACTCTCTCACTTTGTTATTCCCTCACTCACTCACTCATTCACTCATTCACTCACTCACTCACTCACTCATACAGTCATTCACTCATTCAGTCACTTAATCACTCTCTTATTCACCACTCACTGCCTCACTGACTCATTCACTCACTCACTTACTCACTCAATCACTCACTCATTAACTCACTCATCCCTCCGATATATATCTATAGTACATACACATTTTTGCAATATACTCACCACCATATTCTCACAGATTCTGCATCCACTCCCTCGTCGCTTAATAACTCAATCACTCGCTCAATCGGATTTTTTACTTATTCACTCACTCTCAAAGCCACATACCTTTTTTTAATACATACTCTATCAACAGTCCTTCCACCTCCCTTTCGCCACTAACACTTTCACTTCCTCATTTTCGAGCTTCTCCGCAGTCCCCCCCCCTCACCCCCCTCCCAACCCCTCACCGCCACATCCGCATACTGTCAATATCTCTGCTATGTTCATCAGTCAAGCTACTACACACCCATACCTACACACACTCACACAAACCCACACACACATACACACAGTAGCAATGTATTGATTTCACAAGCTTGATTAGCTTTGTTCGGGATAGTACAGGGAAGATGTTAATTAAGGCAAGGAATTAACCCAGGCATCAAGCCCATTATGTACGTCAGACTCAGAGCCTGACTAGCGGAAAGAAGATGCGTCACTTACAGTCCTCTGGTCCTTCACTCGTCTTGTGTTATCCTGGCTTTTACTTTGCTCTTTCTTTCACCCACCCAGGCTCAGTCAAGCTGATAATATGTTCATTTATGCGCTGAAATCAAACGTCATCTGTACAGAGGATGAATCTATTCCGCTTCTGCTTTTTTTTTTCCAGGTCATTATGTTACATGGATAAATAGATATATTTATAATTAGTTAACTAAACAGACAGACAGACAGACAGATAGATAGATAGATAAATAGATAGATAGATAGATAGATAGATATATAGATAGATAGATAGATAGATAGATAGATAGATAGATAGATAGATAGA
>JBCEWB010166126.1:0-10329 GCA_039654565.1 Peronia peronii | reverse complement strand
GTGGGGGGAAGGAAAGGTCACTTCAAAACCTTTTTTTTTTTTTGGTTTACCACCCCCCCCCCCCCCCCCCCCCCCCCAGCTTTCTAAAGCTGAATGTCTACATTATCTTCTCTTTTTTTCTTTTTTCTCCCTTTTCACCTTCTACCTCTCTTCCTGATTGTCTCTCTCCCCCTGTACTGAGCTCGCTGGACTCTCTCTTTACCACAGTCATACATTGTCATATGGACATATCTACTTATGGACACTCGCATGCAGTAATCAGAGAGAGAAAGAGCGAGAGTGTGTGTATTTTGCCCTTATTAATTTCCTTCTCCTTTACTTCAGCTTGCGTTCTCATTCTGTAATGATTTTCCATTTTTATATTTAAGATTAATCTTGCATATATTTAGTCTTCTAATACTTTCCGATGGTTGTGCGGTTTATAAGTTCAACTGGTTAAAATGTTTATCACAACTTGGTGATGACAATTGAAATTCACAAAGAGAAAGAGACAGAATGGCATAAAAATTTGGTGATGGGAGATGTGACTAAAGAGCCCGCTATGTAGCCGTATCAGTCCAGCTACAGGCAGCTACATACAGGTGTAACCAGATCGTTAGGAAGCGAGTTACGCAGCTCGTCCAACAGCGCGCAGAGATCGATGAATCGGTTGATTGATTTTTTTCCGCCGAACAATGGTGAAACTGATGTGATTTTCGTGATGAGAGTTAAAACCATAACTGAAAAGGATATTAGCTTTGGGGAAACCTATTTCTGTTGAATGCAGAACTTTTCCATCAGGCAGCTTACAATAGCGAAATCGTAGAAATAAATGGTATTATTACTTTCTTAGAAACACTATATTCCTAGCAGAATGAATGGGCTGATTGAATCGCTCAATACAGTAACCTTAGTGACGACCTGTTGATCAACCTTTATGAAAAGTTAGCTGCAGCCTTAGCCGCAAGTACCTTGGCCTACCTTGTTTTGTTTTTGAATAGAAAAAAAAAATAGAAAGAAAAAGCTCCGTCATTATAGAATACATGGCACATGAATCGATAAGCTGACAAGTAAAAAATGGTGCATAAAAAGAAAAATGAGGGAAAATCAGTCACCCCCTTAGTTATTTATTGTTTCTGATATAAAAATGATCTGTGTTAAAATATTTCTCACAACTAAGTAGTGGCAATTGAAATTCACATAAAGAAAAAGATAAAATGGCATTTGTGGTGTTATTTGCCACGCGTGTTAGTGGGAAGAGAGAGAGAGAAAGGGGGAGAACACCTGAAAAGTTTTGTTTTTGCTTTTGATCATACTCATTTTGATGTGTATAATGTGTAATTTGGCTTGTCTGTCTGAGTCAGACTGTATCCTGTGAAACTTGAAAGCATGTCTGATTCCCAAGGAAGCGGTCCCCATCATGGATTTTGATGCGTTTGAAAACATGTCTTCAATTCCAAATCATTCCAGAATTTGCACAGCATTTTCAACAACCAATACTGAAAAATGGCAGGAACAAATTAAGTTTCATAGATATTCTTTAATGAACAAATGAAAATGTCATATATTAAGTACAAGCAAAAATGAAATGGTGTGTTATTTCATTTTTTTTCTTGTTAAAATATCAATTTAGGAAATAGAAAAAAAAAATCACCTTACTCACTATACAAGGAAAAGTATGTGGATCAAACATACTGAAATATACTGGTATGGTAAGTTTTGGAGGAGATAGAAAATTGAGGCAATAATAATAATAAGACGCCTCCTCTCACTTTTCTGAAGCTCCCACGCCAAAACTCGGAGACTAATATTTACAGTAAAAATCCCGAGATGACCCATTTGAATTCATCAATTGCTATTATCAAGGCAGATTCCTTCTTAAACAGCTTTCACTTGGTTCTCTGCTCCTGAGCTCACAAGATTTCAGCAATATAGCAAATTTGCTAAACAGGAGGCTGAACAATTTTCAAACTCGAAGTGTCAACGAAGCTCAACACAGCGAGCTCAACAATACGCCTCCTTGTTGACATATCGCGATGCTATGTGTGAGCATGTGTGTGTGTTTCATGGAGCCAGAATAAAACTGTTTACGTCAATACCGCCATTTGATCTTTAGCCGTTTGGTAACGAATCAACGGTGGGATTATCAATGTCGATCCAATGGCATGTCGGCCGGGGAGCAATGAACATTGCATTCCTATGGGACTGAGTTTTAGCGTAACGAATAGAGTTCGCCAGTTGTCTCAGTTGACTCTGCGGGCAGTCTCTCGGGGCTGTCCAAGGTGTCACCTGTGTAAAGGTGCATGAACAGCAAGTATTCTGCTCTGAACTGTTATATTTGATCAACGCTGATGAGTTCTCCATCGATAGCCTAGCTCCGACTCTTTCCTTCACGTGGCTGGCAACTGTGCTTCAGGAGCTGGCCCAGCGTTGGCCCCAGGATGAGTTGATAAGAGCGGGTCGCCCTTGCCGCCAGGGGTTATTGGTGGTGACACCCCGTGCCACTAGGTTTGGGGAAGACAGCCTAGCAACATGGCACCAACCGCCGCGGCAGATCATGCTGAGGTTGTGTGGGCCGAGTGGGGGCTCGTTCTAGGTCTTGCCTGGCCTGGATTGTCCTCTGCTGCTGACATATGTACAGACGGAGCTCACCCTTCGCTGGCTTGGCCTCCGGGCCCTCTTATTTCGAAGCACAATGGAAACAGACTGCTGCGCCTCCCCCTCCTGAATGTAAAACTTTTAACGAAAAAGGTGGCACGATCCCTCTCACCAGTATGTAAATGTTATGAAGTCCGGACAGGAAAGGGGAAGTGTGCAGGACTGCAGGTGCCGTGCTGACTTCGTCAGCTCGCCGCTGGAGAATGCACGGGACCGCCAATAGAGGCAGGCTAACATCTATTGTGGCACACACTGGCGTTCGGGCAAGGGCGAGAAGGACGGAATTGTTCAAGACGTAGATGAGGCTGCTGATCAAGATCTCGTACCTAATGAGTGTTGCATATTTTGATGAGTGTGCGCAGGTGCGGCAGCGGGTCTATAGACAAAGGGTAGCATCGATCGCCGTCATCAGTGACCAATCCCTCAAGTTTCTACTATCCAGTGGTTGTGAGGTTCGGCATCAATGTCCCCTTCTGGTCTGTACAAGTATCCGAGGCGCACTATTGTCTAACCAGTAATGGCCCGGGATCCTTGAGTAATCCTGCCCCGAATAGCCTCAGCCCAGCACAGGGCAACCTTCCTTAACCTGCATGAAATTTTGGAATCCGGAATGAGCTATCTGTATTTGTGGCTAAATCGAGGTAATTCTCCCACTCCCCACTCCACATTCATTAGAATACTGCCAAGAGCTGATCGCTCGCAATAGAGAGAATGTCTCAATAAGTTCGCCAATATTTTGGGAAATTCCATTGACCCAAAAAAGTTTGTTTAACTTCTTGGCTTGATCCTGTTACGATGCGTAGGAAATTTATGATGAAAACTCTACTCTATGAATGACAGACTCATAAACAATTGAACCTAGATATCCTCCAAATAATAATAATAGTGAGTAGTGTTAATAATTACGTAGGAGAGAGACTGATGTACTTCCGACCGAAATCCATGATTTTCAGCTCAGACCGGAAAAGAGGTAAAATCTTGTAAACAGTAGCGCTTAGTCTTCATTGTGATTGTGTTGATGTACTTGTCTGCTGGAAAGTTATCAGTATTATATGAAATTATTGTATTCCATCGTGACCATGGACTTCAACATCAAATCTTGTTCAAAACTACAAGATTATTTACGAGCGAGAGATAAACGGTTTTAAGAAGCAGGACATTGTTGGCTTGTGCTGAGAGTATGGGCATCGAGTTAGACCCAAATAGTCTTTTGGAGCGTAAGACGAAATTGACAGTACCAGCTAATAAATTAGCCCATTCCTATCCAGCTTGATGTGTCATGTTCCTCCAAATTCCAATGTTAAAAGCATTGATATCTTATCTTACCTTGCTTAATCGAAAGACTGTGAATGCTGCAAGTTTGCCTCCCTTCATGGTTGTAAACTTACTTCCGGCGGGAAATCCGGTCCAGTTTTCCCTGAAATCTTGTGCTCTCTTATTGAGATCAGGAATACTAGTGAATATACACTACTTTGAGCACCCTCCTTCTTTGCTACGGCAATGGCACATAAGGTGATAAATTGTACCTTAATCTTTTCCTTAATTTTATAGGAGACTTTGATGAACACTGTAGATAATTATAGAGAAATACAAAGCTAACTCGCGACGCTCCAGATGCTTACTTGATTGGCTCGTGCGTTCTGAAACCATTTCTTAATTAACTCTGTATTGATAAACTAAATAACCTAAATGAGACATGGTGTAAAGTACAGATATAGCATTATATTATAATCTTACGATGAATTAAGCTTAATGGGTGTAATGGACAGATTTATGTATCTTATCGGTACTGCCTCATGCTACCCGAAGCACAAACAAGTCACTCTCCTTTGTCATAGTTGACCTCATTGTCTGATCAGACCTCTGAGCTAGCCATCAAGATCATAATCTCACTTTTAACAGTGCAGTTTGGCAAATATCTGGTAGACAAGAGCTTCATTTCTACCAAACTATTCTCTTTCCGTATACAAACAGATTCCATTCTCTTGGTGAAGGGGGATTCATTTTAAAGTATCATCAATGTTCCTCAGTGCTGAAAAATACATGTATATGGACTCGGTCATAACAGAGAAACAAGAGCATAATTCCTCTTGCGAAGACTCGTGCCTCATTCAGGTCTATGGCAGTAAAGTTATTGGTGTGAATTTTCAGTCCATATTCATTTGATTTCGTTTGAATGAGACAAAGGACCTACTGCATGCAATATGCAGCATTCCGGTTTTTTTTTTATGTTTTTTTTTTAAAGAAAGACCCGAATGAAATCTGAGCCCGAGTTTACAAGTCGATTTTCAGGCATTTGTTTACCCGGCCTGTACTTCATTTGAACAGATTTTTTTTAAAAAGGGGGAAAAAAGGAAAAAACTCGATTTAGCTACCTTCTTTCAGTTTTTTTTAGTATAAACATTAACAAAAGCGGAAGAAAGATGTTCTTCATTTGGTTATATTGTAATCAAAGATACCAGTTCGATCTTTCACATAGATTTTATGAACATCCAAAAAAGCAAAGCGATTTTAATACACTTAATCAATGCTCGATCAACAGCCATACTTCCCTTTGTATGTTTTTCAGCTTGATACGAGAATGCTGAACATTGCTCACTGAGTGATCAAAGCAAAACTTGTAGTTTCACCGGCAATGAGTTAGCGCAGCAATAATAATAACATTGAGCAGCGAACCCAAGGCCAATGGCTTTACAACCAGGATTAGAACATAGCTACTCTGTGTTTTATTGCTGATAGTGAATAACATGAGTGGCTCATAATTCTAAACGGTTAAGGCAATATGTGGTATATATATTATTATTATTATATACATATATTAACTATATTGCGCCTAGAACGATAAATACGTTTACGAATTCAAAGATATATCTAAGGCTGTAAATCAAAGATTTTAAAGGAAAGGTATCAAAAATAGATATATGAGTAAATATGCGGTTTGCCATGTAGCCGGTGACACAATTTCATATCGTAATATTGATAGTCTAAGATCATTCGGAGAGCGACTCGAGAGTGGACTCCTGGGGCGTCTCTGACGAAATTAAAAAAAAAAAAGTATGTGTGTAACTGTCCTTTGATAATCGCAACTATACACTCCAAAGAAAAGAATGAATGACGTGAGAATGATTCAGACGCAGGCGGTTTAGAACTATCCCTTCTCATCTTCGCGGCTGAGATGATCCTGGACAAGGTCCAAGATCTGGCTGAGTCGAGTCAAGTTTATTTGCGATCTCTTGACTCCATTGCCGTTGGTGCCTCGATTTGATGTACTCACTGATAATCGGTCTGAGACACAGATGAGGAACTCCTTCATCCAGGGAATCCAATATCAAGCCGACTTTGGCAATGGAATCTTCTTCCTCAATTTACTGCAACGCTCATGACTCGGCACCCAGCAGAACGCAAATACAAGCTGCCCCCTGCTGGATTGGCTTTGATGAAGACAGTTACTATATCATCCCTAAGATGGAGTTGTTTTGGGTCTGGAGGCAGGACAGGGAGTCAGAAAAAAACGTTTTGCTGTTGTTGTTGTTGTTTTGTTGTTTTGTGGGGATCTACTTTTGGTGTTTAAAGCCATTCTATGGCTTTTGTCTCAGCCGTGAAGACGGAGGACTTCGGCATGAGGCCACATCATGTATTCCCCAGGTTTAGGAATGAACTGACGCCGATGACTTTATTGTTTTTAGATTTGTCTGTGAAGAAATGGATGTTGTCCCTTGTTTACACCATCACGTTTAATATTTATTGAACTGATATGTTCGTTTTTTCCTCTTCATAGGATTAAAAAATTATTTTTTTTTATTACAATTTGACATAATCCATTCATGACATCAGTTGACCCTAATATTTCTCTCTCTCTCTCTCTTTCTCTCTCTCTCTCTCTCCCCCCTCTCTCTCCTGCATCACAATCAGTCTCCACTTTCAGCCTCCACTTTACCTTTGCTTAACGCATCATCCAGACATTCTCCTTCACGGCACCGAAACAAAAGCCATGAAAAAGTCCGATGCGTGTGACAAACCCTATGAGGAAATTGTTTCATTTATCGATCTCGACATAATTATGCAAGCAGATATTGTTTGTACAAACTCTCTAGTATGAATTCAGCAGAACAATTTGAACTGACATTTTCTAAAGGAGCTAAAAGAAAATTTAGGGCAGCGATTATAATACAAGTTAAGATAAGATAAGATAAGATAAGATGAGGTAAGGAAGATGAACTTTATTTGTCTTCAAAAGGAAATTCCATTCAGTTTGATGCGACACAATATATATATATATAATGATGCAAAACAAAAATTCATTTACAGGCAGAACAAAATATCACCCACAGTATTGGACCAAGGCAGAGTCAAGTAACATTGCATTAGCTTGATAAGCGTACCGGTGGTGACAGAAATGAATTTCTGTAACGCTCACGATTAGTTCTTACATGCAATAAACGCCCATCAGCTCTTTCGGAACATTTCAACTGACCATACAGTGGATGCATAGAATCTTCCCGAATTATGTTATGCTTTGACTTGCTGGTAAGGGGCATTGATTATGCAATGATTTGCTTCAGTAATTTTATTCACTTTCTTGATATATCTATTTATTCTCCATTTGCCTTGTTCACGAATTTCTCGTCCAAGCTATAATAGCGGTTAATACTACTCTATATTGTGGATTTATAAAATATATTTATTAAGGTGTATCTATATCAAATGGTTAATTTTTAGTTTTCTAATAAAATATAAACATGTATTATACCTCGAGTGGACGAAAAAAGCATGATCATACCAGTCTAATTTTGAATAAATCCTTGCTTCCAAATATTTGTATGCTCTCACTTTGCTCAGTGCATTCATATTTAATTTCAGGAGTTGAGTGAAACCCTTTATTTTTCCTGAACTCAATATTTAGCTCTTTTGTTGTCTTGGTATTGAGATGAAGAATAAAGTCATCAAACCACTTAATATTTTTCTGTAGTGCGTTTATATGTCTGAATATCAGCTGAGGTCGAAACCAAGCGATGAATGGTGGTGTCGTCGGTGTACAAAATTTAATGATTGTGCTCACTTTTGTGGTAATTTGTGTGGATGGTAAAGAGGGCAGGGGAGAGAACACAAACTTAGGGTTGCCCCAGGATTTGTGACGACTTTTGATGATGCGAAATGCGAATGTTGTGGTGCCCACTTTTAATTTGATATACTGAGGAGCATATGTCAAAAAATCCAGGATCCAAGCAACAATGTGTTTTATAAAGACAGAGACGTGGAAAATTAAAAACAAAATTACTCTAGAATCTCCCAAATAATTGATTTAAAAAAAACAAACACTATGGACGAATAATCCCTCAGCTAGAACTAGGAAACTATCACCGCTTGACTTTCTTCTTCTTTTTTTTTTTTTTTTACAGAAAAGTCGGTAAACTTGCGGAAGGACAGGAGCCATCAATAACAGCATCTTGGCGTGTCACGACTGGCAGTGGTAAAAAGGCATCCATTTCGTTTTGTAAGTATTGTGCCAAGTGGGATTGTTGACTCTTTTTAATCATTCTTCAGATTGAATTGATTTAAGGTGCTGACGAAATATACAGACTTTTTTTTTCAAATGTCACACAGTTAATCTTATCAGCGCCGCCAATAATGTCCATTAGTGCTGTATATATTTATGACCTGCCATCCGTCGTTAGCGTAGTCTAGGGCTATTCCGGCCCGTTAACGGAGCCATAATTCGAATTAATGGTCAACTACAGGCGCTAGTTTTGGGCCAAAGGGTTTTCAGAGACCAACATAGCAGCTTCAACTGATTCTTGAATACCCCTGTTCCCCTCCATACACACTCTCCTGCCTCTCCATTGTGTTTCCTTCATGCGCTTTAACATGTTTAGGTCTATATTTATTCTCTTTTCTTTTCTTCTTATTTCGCTTCGAAATGCCACTGACCATATCTTAGATATTGGCTTTCATAGTTAGGATCACCAGAGCCTGAAGAAATGGCGCCCAGTTTCGTTTTCGTCTGGAGATTTAACCCTCTGCGGCCCATAATAAGAATGTAACATATTTCAACATGACTGAATATAAACTGAATTTTGAGTAATTTTTATTAAGCGCTGACCACAAAGTACAGACCTTACTAGTAACCTATTTTCAATTGGTCTAAGCCTCTCACTGTAGAGTGGGAGATTTCCAAAACCGCCTCAGAGTTCCAATGGCATACTTTTTTTTTTTTTTAGAAGGATTAGTGAAATGACATAATTATGCTTTTGTCTGAAATGGCTTGATGTTTGCCCTTTCGTTTCGTAAAGATAATTCATCTGAAATGAGTGATTTCCAACATAAAATGTAAACGATAACTGAAAACAAAAGCACTTCAATGTCTTGGTTCATGCTTTACTGAGCAGATAAAATAATAATAATAATGATAAACAAAACAAAACAGAGAATGTAACGTATTAGTGTATAGCCTATAACAACTCTAGTGATCCTGATCTGCACCAGAATAAGATTAAAAAGATTTGTGCAATAATCTTCTATGTCTGCTTCTCTCTGTTGTGTTGGTCTTATAAATCAGAAAGCTGCATTTCAACAAAAAGCTGAAAAATACAAAATCAGTATAATGAGAAAACATGATGCACCTAACCGTTCACTGATCTTTTTTTTTTTTTTTTTAATGTGAACAATGCATTTGCTGATCATGTTAGTCAAATGCATTGAATGTAAAGTTTCGGTCACGCCATTTGCTGCGATGGTACGACTGGTGGACTGAGTGGACATAGTGTTAAGCCATGGGGTGGATGATGACATCAAAAGCCTGATGGATGTAGCTGGTAATAAAGCCTTTTGGCTATATGTCGGTTGAGTGATGACGCAGGTGGCCACATTATGAGCGGAAACAGGCTTATAAATAGAGTCAGACTCATCGTAGTAAATTGTCAGCGCTTTTTAGCAAATATGACATTTTTTTTTTTCAGGAAATATGGATGGTTCACCTCAAAAGATATTATGATGCTCTTATGCTTGATCAATGTCCTTTTCTTTCTCTCAGCCACCCGTTTGAGGCTGTTTTAAGTGTGAATCACATGTAATAACATTATCGATCCGTCTCACAATATTTTGACTGATGAAATAGTTATCTTAAGTTGGTCGTGACAGTGTCTTAGTAGACAAGGAATAACAAAAAATATAAAAGATGAATTTGGTCGTAAACGTTACCAAATTTAGCGTTTGAGTAGCTCATTCTACAACGCACAGATTCAGTATTAATGTTTGGGAATTTACATATGAGCGTATGCAAATCCATGTGCCAAATCTGACAGTTCTCATATTGTGTAAAACTTTGCAATTTGGATAAATCTAATTTTTTCAGATAAAGAGGTATGCCAATCCTTTGACAGTGTTTCCTTATCCAGGCCTTTTTGACGAAGTGTAAGAAGTGCTATAACAATAATGATAATACTAATTAATAATAGGCCCTAATGTATAGGACCAAAGAGAAGTAAACGCAGTAGATTGAATTCAGTTTGTTATTCATCTTTGACAATCGGTTGAAGTATTAACATTACAAATATGATAAAGACAATTTGTAGGTGATACAATTGTGAATTGGTTCAATGAGTGGACAATCCTCGCCACACGGAATTCAGCCTTTGCAATGCCTCCACGGTACTCTAGCTCATGATTTTGTTCATATGAGGGCGACGACGGTAT
>JBCEWB010166115.1:0-10329 GCA_039654565.1 Peronia peronii | reverse complement strand
GGGTCTGTGTACTCCCCCCCTCCCCCCCCCCCCGATCTCTTCTTCCCACCTTACCCGCATCTCGATGTCTCCCATCATGGAAGGGGGTAATGGAAACCGTGTAGTGGGGTGAGGTCCAAAGAACAGTGAAGACGTGCTTCTTTTTTTCTCTCTCTCTCTATTTCATTTATTTGTCCCCAAACATTTAATTAAAGGCGACATTTTTCGCCTTCTCTTTCCTTTTTTTTTTCTCCAACAATATATTGTTCAAATTTTTGTTTTGTTTTGTGTTGTATTTTATGAAAACATTTCTGAATTCATTTCCTTTTTTATTGCTGTTGTATCTTTTTACTCATTTTTGTCGATTTCGAGTTGACTGAATCATGAAAATAAAGAAGACGCATCCAGTTTCAGATCTTTTTTTTTTTTTTTGTATATATTGACTTGGATCCATTCCTGATTTTATTACTTTCTTTATTTTTATTTTTCTCCATTTTATTTTGTCAAAAGAAAGGGAGAGTATTTCAAATCAATTGTAGTTCAATGAAATGATGAAAACTCTTGTTATATGTATCTGTTAGGCTCTATACTTTACAGGCGAGGAAATAATATTATTGGAATTCGCATACCATTACTTAATCACCTCACACATCTGCTAGAGCATTGCATTAAACATCAAGTTATTCACCTGAATACCCATCCAATCATCCATCTATCTGTCCAATAACTAACTGACGCAAAGGGTTTCTAATCTCTTTTTCTTTTCATTTCTATCATTCTTTTCATTTCTACATCAATAATTATTATGCACACAAACAACAGTAAAAATTATGCAAGAAAAAGCGAAATATTGCACACTTGTCATGGACATAGTCGCCTGATCACAGTTATTGGAATATTATATTTCCCCAAATCGGGTTTTGGTTTACAGTATTCAGTGTAAGGCTTGGTTCCATAATCTGCTCATAGTGAACTGTTTCCTTTCTCACAGCCCAGCACAACTCTCAGTTGATAATGTAGAACATAATCTAGTGGTATCACAACTATATTCCAGTAATTCTCGCGTAAAAGGCAACATAAAGCGACAATAATGTTTGAGGCACAGTTATCAGGCTTTTGAATCTATATATATATCACAAAATTTAAGTTCCAATATCCAGCATCCTGCCGTACAATATCAGTATTGTACAGCAGAATGCTCCAATAGCTTTATCAGCATCATCAACAACAACCACTACATTAATGAGAGATTGTTTTGACCAACCCTGCTACTTCCATTTGCCAGACATAGTGGGTATTAAACAAGGAGGAGAAAACCACGTCTGCTCTCTTTGCTTGAAACTTACTTCATGAAAAATTACGAAAAATCCATGATGTAAGAAAATATTTTCTTTATATTGTAATAATTTGTTTTGTTTTGTTTTGTTTTTGTTTTGTGATCAATCTTTCGAATGATAAGAGGTAAACTGATATTTTTCTTATTTACACCGTTCAACACGTCTTGCTTCTGGCAAAGAGAAATAACAGAACTGGTCAAAACGGACTCTCATTAGTACCACAACTTCTATTAATAACACTACCTTACCTCTGCCATTTATAACACTAATACATGTAATACTATTTGCCACTACAATTGCTACATCTATTTTTACTATCATTTCTACCACTACTACAACTACTTCCATGACCATTGCTATCATCAATATCACTATTTCTACTACTGTCACTCAGAAGACTATCTCTGTTACAACTACTTTGACCACCACCACTGCTATTTCTACTACTGTCATTATTACACTGCCACTCTTACGATTGTTATGCAATTGCCACTATCACAATTACTGCCACATTTACCACCACTATCACTGCTACAGCTACTACAATAATGCCGAAAACAACAACATTGTAAAAAGACCAGGAACAATTTCAAGAAGAAATAGAAAAACAAAATGATAATAGGAACACCAAAGGCATAAACACAAGACTTCTGAAAACGTTCACAAAGCAATGTCGAAACTGATGACTTTTTTTCTGATAAAATTTAGAATAAGAAAAAAACAACAACAAAGAAACTAACGAATCAAAAGCACTAATATTACTATAACAATAAAACAACAGATTACCGAAACTTTTAATAGATTTTAATAAGGAATTTTAAAGCATTCTCAAAGCCCATGTTGCACCTAAACTTGTGTGCGTGTTAACAAGCAGAGACAAGCGGTGCCAGTCCGTGCCAGAATATGATATCTGCTGCCAGGTCTTGCCTTATGCCTGCCTAAGCTTCTAAGCTAATGTTCAATAGAACAGATGTCTAACCTTTCATGGATAGCAGCTAAAGATAACGGGTCTCCTGTGCCTATGTGCAAGTTCAGGATCATTTTTCATTTCCCAAAGAAATGCTATATAGACTTGCTTCCCGACAGACAAATTCGAATGGATTTGCATAACTGAACATTGTGAATGTATGATATGAATTATATAGAAAATCTGATGTTCTGATTAATTACAATAACCGATTAAAATCTATTGCAATTTTACCACAAGCTATATAACCTATATACTTTTTCCCCATTCAAACTACAGATACAAATACGAAATAAAAATATAATGAAAAAAAATGATAATATGCACATGTTGTTTTCACTTCTATATTGACTTGCTTGTAAATAAAATTGTAATTCGAAAATCGGATCCGATAAAAGAGGTGTTTCTGAAGTAATATTTGCAGCGCTGAATGCAACATGAAAATGCACTCATCATGTAGATTGATGCCCAGAAAGATGAGAATATAGACAAGACAAGATGAGCTGAGATAAGACGATCCTTTATTTGCAATATGTCCATATCATGTTCCTATTGCATCAATATGGATTGCAGTAAATTCATCTATCACTCAACCCTAAATGATGAGAAACATCGTCATACAAAAATTATTTTAAGTACCAGATCTAATGAGCTGGTATTATATAGTAATGGCAGTTTAATTGTTGGACGTAATAATTCTGTCCGTTACATTAGCTGAAATGAACTAAATAGGCTATCCAAGGTTGGTGATCCGTTTAGGGAGAAGATTCTCACCTCCGGACATAGATTTCTTGATGGTTTAAGCTTGGATCTAAAGTTCCTCCCGTAGCATCTAATGCCGTATCTAAGTTAGAATGCTATGTAACAGGAGTCAATGGCCACTGAGCAAATCTTTGTTCGCTGCTCACTAACACAATTGTAACCATTTCTGATCACCACATAAAAAACATGCCATTATGACGTCGTTTTGTTCTTTGCATCTAAGAAAAGAAAATCGAAGCACGAAATATAAAAATACAAAAAAGCGAAATATCACACACATATACACATATACTCCCTCGTACACACACAACAAGTACAACAAAAAAGAAGAAAGAAAAGATCTACCAACAGCAAATCTCAATGTTGAAACGAAAATAAATACGATAATTGGAGATAAAACTTATCTGCGATTCTGTAAAAACAAAGATAATGGTGGATGTCTGCACTCGACAGAACAGAACACAAGTCGTCCAAAGGTCGGGGATAAGCACCGAGAGCATGAGTGGGAAACTCGAAAATTCTCACTTCCGAGTATTGTCTTCCTATGTCATAGATCTCAAAGATGAAAAAATGGATATGCTGTAAACAGCCGGATGAACTACTTACTTTAGCTGCAGTACTTTACCAAGGTCTTTCTTTCTTTGTTTGCATGAGTTGGAATTTAACTGTGCAATAACGAGGTCATGGCCTATCACAATAAAATGCGTTTACGAGTGACTTAGTAAGAAAGGTATACTTAATAATGTGTAAAATGCATGTTTACTAACGTGTAAATATGAATTAAATGTTGAAACCACTCTACAATATAGACACATTGTCAGCAGCAATGTGTATTCGTAAGACAGAAAGGACGACTGGAAAAGGAGCAAAGATACACTGGGAGGTACCATAGTGGTTCCTCTGTTATCTCATCGCCTACTACTGTTGTCGTTATACCATTCAATATTCGTCATCTGTGTCATTCGCATTAGAATCGAGGGTGGGCAACCGTTTTGGCAATTCCACTTTGAGAGGACTATGGTTAGCGGAAAGCCGAATCTTCTAAACTGATCATTAGTTAACATTGCGTTTCATTTAATAGGAGATGTAAATCGTATAATAATAGTAAATAAAAATAAAATTTAAAAAGAAGAAAAACAACAACAACACATTTATAATGATAGTAATAAATAGCACAATAGTGGCATGCAGAACAGATTTCCTTAAATTTATTTATGAGCAAATTACACATCTACACAAATAATTTAATGAGACAAATGTAACCTGTCAGACTTTTTTACAATTCTTTCGAATCAAGATGCTTTTTTGCTGAATGCTTCAGCGGGGCACAGGAAAAGCTGTGGCGGACCGTATGCGGCCCGCAGGCCGTAATTTGCCCACCTCTGGCTTAGATCTTTGACCATCCTACCTAAATTTTTTTTTTAAAAAGGGGGAGGGGGACGACAACGGCAACATTATAACAGGATAATAAAGTATGTAAGAAATGAGGATGTGCTCAGATATCAGAATGTTTACACACCAAGAGGAAATCAAATAAGCTCAGTCAGCAAGACATTATACTACATGCTATTCAGACTAGAAACATTGTGCAAGACATAATGTATTTACAAACTAATATAAACTATTAGGAATGCATCACTCATCTCTTCATCTCTCCATCATGTGATAGTGGTGATCCTCTGTTCAACACTGTGCTATGTCACATGACAGAGGTACTCGATTCCTTTGTTTCCATTGAGGCTCACACTGCTTTGTGTGAGCAATTCACACAACAAGAGCCGCCATTGTGCAAACCTCTGGGTATCAGAACAGTAATATACAAAGAAGGAAGCAAAGTGGATTAGCCTACCATACATTTCAATGGACTAGTTTGGGAACCGATCGATATTGGCAGTGCGGTAGCTGAAGTATCATCGTGAACTATGATACAAGATATCGAGTCTTTTCAATGAAGCATTTAGATGTCGATAACATGACCCAGGATTGTCTCAGACGCACTGATTTATGCTCTGTACTCTTGACGAACAGTGAGCATCCAGACATGTCCATACCATGTGAACAAACCCATAACTGAGCGATGTTCCCTGTCGGGTGACCTACCTCGATAAACCTCATAAAAATGCATGTAAGGTTAAGCCATCTTTCCTTTTGCCTACTTATTGAGACTGTGTGATCCTTTGTCTATTGTCTACGTAATCATCTTCAACAAATTAAAGAGATTATGAAATTTGTTCTCTTTATATCTTGAATCATAAAACTTCACAATTTGATATAAGATAAACATAATATAAATTAAAAACCTTTTGTGGGGGAGAGAGAGGAAAATATCAACTTAGAAAAGTGTTGGATGTGATGATGTAAACAACGGACAAAGGGTCACGACCTTCTGTCACACTCTCTATACATTATTATTACAATGATAAATTGCACAATGAATGACCCATATAATATTAATTGCTCATGGCGTGCTCAGTTCTATGATGTATTTTTAAATAAAATAAGCAGACTGCCACTCGCAAGCTACAAATCACAGTGTTGAAGAAATTAGGAGCCTCCAACCATCTCGAGATCCCTGGAACATTCAGAATGAGTTTATAATTGTTTACAATTCGATTTCGATTACCACTTGACCAAATCTCTCGCAAAAAGCAGATTCGGAACAAAATCTATTCAGACTGCTGTGTTGACAGCAATAAGCAAGGTTGGAATATGCATAGGACGATAATAATTATTTTGAAAAAAAAATGAAAAAGAAAGAAAAGAAACAAGCAAACAAACAAACACGCATATGTTAAGTTGAATACACTTCATTTGAAGGACGCCCGCCTTTCAGCTTCTTACATCTCAAACTCCTTTTCATTTATGAAATTCTAAATTTTATTTTTATATACAAATTTAAAAGACAAGAGAGCAAGGCCAAGGAAACGAATTCTCAATGGGAAAAATAACAGAACAAGAAAGCTGAATGAAAAGGCCGACCGGCTCTTTCCCTCTCTTCCTCACTCCTCATTTAAATTACAGTGAAAAGGAAGACATCCTTGATAGAGGGCAACACGAAATCATAAGGATTTTAGCAAAAATAAATAAATAAAAATAAATTTTAAAAATAAACAAGTAAATAAATAAATTTTTTAAAAATCAGGAATTAGAGGGTGGAGGCCAGAAGAGAAAGTAAAGCAAATAAAGAAAGATATTATGTCTTTAAAATGATGAAGATAATAAAAGATAATGATGATGATGATGATATTCCATCATTGTATTCATTTGTTAACCTATTAATTCTCCAAATTATCATTTATTTCTTTTGATATATTAGTTAGTGATTGACATTCAATGACTTAAATTTTAAAACATTTCTATAAACTAAAGATGATGATAATGATACTGATCCTGATGAATCTTGAAAATTTAGCCAGTGACATCTTATTGAATTTTTACCATATCGAGTTTTACATATTTCTGTTTGTTTATTTTTTATTTATTTGGTGTATTTGGTTAGTTGCCGGTAGACAGTCCGTCATGACTTTTAAGACATTTCTATTGAATAATGATCAGAATGAAAATGATGATGAATAATGATATTTTGATAATGATTATACTCATAATGATTACGCAAAATGGACTCTATAATGGATAATGAACTGATAATGCACTTTGAAGTGTCATTTGGTCTGATCTGTAGTCCGGTTCACCAGAGGAACCTCTGAAGCTAGAGTCAAAGTGGATGTGGACCCTTAAGTGTCATTCAGTCTGTGGAGGGTTGAATATAGACTAACCCTTTTTTAAGAAATCTCCCTTTTAGCTACTAATGTATATCTTGTCGCCCGTCCCAGTTCACTTTTCTATGAACACAGTAAATGGTCTTCAATAGATTTAGAGATTATTGTTCACAACTGTACAGTTGGGTTGTTGTTTGATTGTGTATGTACTTAAGATATTTTTATGAGTCTAATGATATTAGATCTGATGGTTTTGGTCTTGTCACATTATCAAAAGGAGAGCATACTGTTTTGGTGGTGTCACTCTTAGAGATAAATTTTTAAAAGTTATCACAGGAATCAGAAATATTCATTTGATCATTGTAAATCAGAAGGTGTCAGACTCTAATTGTTCTAAAAATATACTGCTTTATTCATTTTTTAAAAATTGAAAGCCGGCTCCTCCACAATAAGCAAATCATTGAATTTACATTTTATATTTTCTTTATTGTCCTAAAGAAGAGTAAAAAATTTTCGAAAATTTGGCTAGTGTTACCAGTTTATTAAATTTCTACCAAAGGAGTTCTTCATATTGTATTGCCAGTAGACAATCGTTTTCTATTTTAAGACATATTTATAAAACGATACTGATACTGATGATTATGAATGTGATGATGAAATTAATGAAATGACTTTGATCATAACAATGATGACAGTCATGGTGTAGGGAAATGTGTTTGCGAGAGAGAGAAGGAAATAATAAACAGGGTATCGAAGAGGAACTGTGTGTTGGCAGTGGTGAGATAGGGAAGGAGGAAAGGGTGAGGGTGCAAGTAATGAAACCACGTTTATGAGCAGAAGAAGATCCTGTATGGCAGGAAGGTACACATTGAATATGAACATGAGACAGATAAGAGGAAAGTCAGTTGAAAAGCAAATGAAGGCAAAGAGGAAGAAATGTAGCATATCGTGGGACCACTGAGGGTGTAACTGGGCGAGCCAAATATTGTAACTAAGTAACCAACCAACCAACCAACCAACCAACCAACTAACTTATTAACGAACTAACCAACCAACCAACCAACTGTTTAACTGACTTACTGACTGACTAGCTAACTAACTGACTGACTGACTGACTAACTAACTAATTAACTAAGTGACTAATTGACTAACTGATTAACTGACTGACTGACTAGCTAACTAAATAATTAGCTAATTAACTAACTAACTACTTAGCTAATAACTAACTAGCTAACTGACTGACTGACTTACTAACAATAACTAATTAACTATCTAACTGATTGACTGACTGACTAACTAACTAACTGCTGACTAACCAATAACTATTTAATTAAGGGACTTACTAACTAACTAGCTACCTCACTAATTAAATAACTAAGATTCTAGGTTAATTAATTTAATTAACTATTTAACTTTCTAGCTCACTAATTGATTAATAAGTTAATTAATTGAACGAGGAAAGATAGCACCCGTAATTGCATTTACCATTTGTATTTACAACTTATCAAATAATAATAATGTCAACCTTAGTCATTTCCCAGCTTGAAAAAATCGACATTCACCAGTTCGACGCTGTTGCCAAGGGGCGCTACTCACTGTCCTAGTCCTTGCCCCACACACCCCTCTCTCTTCGCGCGAGCCCCGCCTTCCAAAGAGGCTTAAATTGACCACCAGTTTTCGCGACTTGTTGCTCGGTTTTATCGAGTTTCAAGACATTACTTGTTCCTTGATCGGACTATTCTTTTTCTTTATTTGACAGTAAGTGTCACTGCCCATTGGACTGTGCACAGTTGGTGATATAGTGTGAAACTATGTGGAGAGTAACTTTATCAGGGGTTTTGTGTCAACTTTTAAATACTGATCTTGATAAATTATAATGATAATTACGTGTCCTATCGTGTCTACCGAACTGGCAAGGTATATATAGTCCACTGATGCAGCACTAGATCTGTGTTAAAGAAAGCATTGTTTCGTTCATATTAATACGCCGATCTTCATTAGACTATTTAATGTGTTTACGAGTACCATTTTGTAAAGGATTGATGGTTGGTGCACTAACGGTGATATAGTATCACACTGTGTGAAATGTGACCTCATTTTTTTCACTGTCTTTTTCATAGAAATGATTCTGATTCATGATTATTAATTCTACCATCGTATCAAATGAAGAGATTATACACTTTTGATGATATGGTATATTGCGCACAGAACTCGAAAACGTTGTGATTTTATCAATTTTAAAACATCGGCCTCATCTCATTATTATGCCATTCTCAATATATTAATATTATTAATAATTTTATCATTGTTGTTGTCATTCTTGTTATTTTTGTTGTGTTATCGCTGTTACAATATCGCTATTATTCTAAACTATTTTTTCTATCTTTAAAGGATCATTTTTATTCATTGCACCGATTGATTAATTATTACCGAATATCATAATTAGTATTATTTTTATTAAAAAGACTGTGAACCAAAATAGATATGTTGCCCTAAACTTGTATAACTGTTTCTTTTTTACAAATCTTAACCTGATAATATAAAAAATAGTGTCTTTTTCCTCAGTTGACAAATCTACTTATTTATTGTATCTTTCAGCACTTTTGTTGAAACAACTAATCTATAATACTTGGTGTCTTAATATTTGACAAAATACGTTAGGCCTATCATTTTTCAGATCAAAAACTTCGATGAATTAGCTATTATTTTAATCCTCATTATTAAAAAAAAATGTTTAAATCTTTATTTCTTGGCATGAATTCTTGGAAATAGCCCCAACTCCCTGAGTTTTAGTAATTAATGTATTGATTTTTGCATATTTATTTTTTTATTTTGTAGATCTGATATCCTTAAAGTTTATTTAGGACTAGAGAAAAAAAAAACAACAAAGAAACAAAACAAAAACAAAAACGGCTTAATCTTAAAGTGGAAGAGAAAAGCAGAGAGTGCGAAGAGCAACTTCGAGCTCCGCTTTTGTTCTAGGGCTCAAAGATATAATTACTGTATTATCAGCAAATCTGAAAATAATCTGCACTGATAAATTCAATACTTATCACCATACAAATAGCTGGACAAGTTCATATCCTCTTGCTTTACCGAACTGAATCTTCGCTATGGTATATTGTGTTGTCTGTTTGTTTGTTTGTTTGTTTGTTTGCGATTTTATTTCTTTTATATCACTACGGTTTACTAGTGCGTGGTTTCCATCTAAGAAACAATGATCGACGTGCAGGTGACATAAATTTATAATCACAGAACAACGAATGTAAATGCATTCATTCCTTATATGCATGTAACAATTATTACGATGACATCAGATACTTGAGCTAACATTCAAAGGAACAGCCTTTAAAGGTTAAGTGACTACTCAGTGAATATTTATTTCTGTAAACAGTGTGACACATTCTTTGGAGAAGAGATATGGTTTACTTTATTTTTAATAAGAGCTAAGCCAGCAAGAGCCACGTACGTTACAGGCTCAACTGTCATGCGCTGTCTATCTATCTATCTATCTATCTATCTATCTATCTATCTATCTATCTATCTATCTATCTATCTATCTATC
>JBCEWB010166104.1:0-10329 GCA_039654565.1 Peronia peronii | reverse complement strand
CTTTGCCGTGGCCTGACATGATTACCAATAAAAGCCGAGATAATCCCCGTCACAGGGGATTGAAAGGCTCATCAAAATTTAACTAAACAGAAATTTTAAAGTATTTGTTTTCAGCTGTTTAAATAGACCAGAATTTTAAACATTAAGGAATAATTCATATTTAGTCACATATCTTCACAGGCCTTTCATTAAGCAGTTTTTTTAAGGACACTGACAAATATTTTTGCCACAGATTATGGGTCCCATATAAAATTTCATAGGGTATTTAGCATAATTATATTCAATTGAAGATATATACTATTAAAATGCATTTGTATACCACATGCTTCTCTGTTTCACATTCTTCACACTTTATCCCATTACACAAATGACAGATAATAGTGGAGTGCAAATTATTATAAAGTTTACCAACAGTTGGCTACATTTAATAAAGATGAAATTTGTAAATTATTTCAGACCTTACCTGACAGCAGGCAAGAGAGAGGTACTGGCTGATTATGCACTCCCAGTGTCTGTTATTGTCATGGCATTTGTTGGAGCTTTTCTGTTCCGAGATGTTGAAAGTAAGTATCTTACGGTAACTTCTCATATATCTCAATTTAAAATAATTAAAATACTTAAAGGTTTAAGGCAAATGACAAAATATAAATATACAACCCCAATACTGAATAGTAAAAGCAATATAGAGCTACTTCAGTCTAAATATTTCAATTACTGATACTATTCAGTTCCCTTCTGAATTTTTTCTTGGAAAGAGAAAATTGGCGTAATACTTTTATGTGAATTCAAAGGTACAATTTGTAACAAATTATTTGAATCTGCTACATAAACTTGTCATAGTGTTGGATAAAATCTATATTGATGTGAATTAATATTATGAGTCCACAGTTTCCTCATTTACCATTTCATAAATGTTCCATTGTAACTGACATAAATACATGATCATATTGATAGCACTTTTGAAATTTAAAATTTTATATCCACTTTGTATTTCAGACAACAATATTTTTCTCTTGAGATGAAACTATTGGTTCTATGCAGCTGAGATAAATGATCATTTGATTCTTTCTACTTAGGAGCAGAAAATTAGATTGCATGAAACAAATTTGTCAGGTGACAGCAAAAACAAATTATCCACTTTTCCTCTTTCAACAGTGGGCAAAAGTTTTAAACCCAGTGATGATAACAAATTCTTTGACTGGGTAGACTTGGCATCCTTACCATGGGGAGCTGTGCTTGGAGCTTGTGGTCTGGGCTTCTGTCTTTCACTTTTGTTTTTCATGGATCAGAATATTTCAGCAGCCTTAGTGAATGCACCACAAAACAAGTAAGCTTTGTGTTCTTTGTATGAAAGTGTTTTTTCAGACAAATATAGCAGTCACAGACAAGAGGAATTAATCACATGTACTTCCCTTTACTGCGACAAAATATGTGCTCAGAATTCTTAGTTTACTTCATTCATTACATTTTTTTTTCACTTATGGACAGGTACTGCAGATACCATAGAAAACCACCAGCATAAAGACAGTTGAATAAGTAGCTGGGATTTGCATTTTTCGTGCACATGTAGAGAAATATGGATGGCGTTTTTTAAATTTCACTGCTAAGCCAGTATTAGGGGCTTAGTCATCAAGCTGAATATTCGGTTCACTGGAATCTGATGAAAGTTAGTGCTCTGAAGACACAGTGCACCACCATAAAAAAAAAATCACCTTCAGGACCCCCCCCCCCCCCTTATTATTAAAGATAGGCTATTTTAACCTTGTCCATCCGCATTCGGCATGTTCAAATTAGTGGAAAACATGAAAAAAAATGGACTTTTTCAAATAGTTCCATGGCAATGCCACCATCTTGGATTTTGGCATCTCTAAAATGGCTAACTTCAAAATCTATCTACTCCGCCAAATTTTAATAAAACTGGATAAAACTTTGTGAACGTCTTTTTTGACATAATGTCTAAAAAGTTACATATTTTCAGCCCTTTATATGCAATAGAAAATTTTCTAGAAATTTTTTAAAATGCCATGTAGCGAAATTTCAAATTTCGTTTTTCCATACTTAAAACCCATTTTTCTCTGAAATTTACCAACAAAATGGGACGCGCATATGGACGTTTTATAGTTTTGTTGAGAACATGATGTGTGCCAAATTTGGTTAGAATCAGTTCAGAAACAAAAAAGTAGATAGCAAAATAGTGACAAAAAAACGAGTTTTGAGAAAAACGCATTTAAAGTTTTTTTTCACAGAAAAAATTGACATGGAGAGTTTTTTATTCGGCTTTTAGCCTCAAAACACCCTTTTTTTTTACATACTAGCCCTCTCTTCATGACTTCTGTGTCTTTTGTTGCCTTTTCCTGGCTTTCTGGGCTTAATTTTTCTCGAATTTTGTTCCCTACCCCCCCCATAATTATAAGGGCTCCAGAGCCACTTCCGGGTTCTTGGGGGCCTATATGTGGTCCCCATATCGTTTTCTGTCCAAACCAAGAGTTTCTTGATCTTTACTGTGGCATATAGTTCACAACTAAGCTCTGAAATAGCAGAAAGAAAGTTCATGATTTTACAAGATGAGGTCATAATCAAGTGTTTTATATACTCTTTGCCTACATATAATCAAATAGTGATGATCTGCGACTGCATGTAGCAGCCAGGTGGAGCCAAATCCTGATTGACAGTAGACTAGGCCTGACGTTGAATGACCATTGGTCAAACATGTTAGAATGGACATATCCACTTTTTGATAACATTTTTATAGGCAGAAAAGGCAGGGCTTTTAAGAGAAAACAAAAACCCAAAATCGCTTTTTTTTTAGCAAAATCCAAATTTCAGGACCCACCCCCCCTTAAATATTTTAGGCTATGGCTCTCCACAGGCAATTAACTAGCTGAAACATGCAACAGAATGGAAGTAATTTATTTTATGTGAGCAAACAAAGGAGAAGATTTGAAAATTTTGGTTCTTAATATATATGTCTATAATTTTCATATTAGTTGATACAAGACATATAAACATCCTGAGAGAGATTGATTGACTGTATCGAGCTAAATAACCAATTATGTGACAACCAGCTGACCATTGTATACTGTGTGACTGCGCATATGAAGCAGCATATTCATAAGTAACTTGGTGTTAAAATTATTCCATATAGGTAGTTGCTCTTAAGTAGAGCTAAGTAGCTGTTGTTAGTAATCTATAAGTAAAGGTTTGATGATTGTAAAATGCCTTTTTAAACAAAAATATTTCAGAATGAAGAAAGGGACAGCTTACCATTGGGATCTGCTGATAATTGCAGCAATAAATGCAGTTCTGTCTATGCTTTGCTTTCCCTGGGTCCATGCAGCTCTCCCTCATTCTCCACTCCATGTGATGGCACTGGCTGATGTGGAGGAAAGAGTTGATCAAGGCCACATTCATCAGACGTAAGTTTATCAAGGCATGATCTGAGATTTTATTGTTAGATACTTACTGGTTGTCAGTTACCAGGTTCCTTATTTCAGTTCATCATGATGCTGAAAGAAAAATTTGAACAGATCAGTTCATCTACATATTGACACACTTATTCACAAACAGGCTGTAATTGCAGATGTCAATGAAAATGATATTCAGTTTTTAGCAACAGCAAACTGACAATTTGGAATTATTGATGACAGCAAGAAATATTAGATATTAGCTATGAAAACCATAATTTTTTGTGATTGCTGAATCTTTCAAAAATGGCTTTACTCATATATTAATTCAATAATAATTATTGCAACTATTATACAATAAGGAAAAGAGTTGAAATAAAGATTAATGATGATAAATTGATCCTTTTTTCTTTCCAGTGTGGTTAGAGTGCGTGAGACAAGGCTGACCAATATTTTTTCACATATTCTTATTGGGCTGAGTTTGCTGATTATGTCAGTGCTTGCATACATTCCAACTCCAGTACTGTATGGATTGTTCCTCTATGTAGCAGTGACAGCCTTATTTGGCAACCAGATGTTTGAAAGAATACAGTTGTTTTTCACAGAGCAGGTGTGTATTTTCCTGAGCATGATATATTACGAAATCACATGGATAGTGTGGGTTCATTGATTAGCTATGAAAGCATAATACTGTAAACAACATTTTTTACCTATGTTGCTATGTTGTGAAAGGAAAATTGAGAACAGTCACTGACAAAATAAAATAGTGGATGGGAAGAACACATGCGAAATATTGTACAAAATACAGAATGAGTTGACAGCCTGGTTCAGAATAGAGAAAAAGGTCAGATGATAACACCAAGATGGGAAATACAGGCTAAGGAGAGGTGTCATGGGCAGTATCTACAGTGTAATGACTTCAGAATGATATAGAGTGCATCCTCAGAATGATGTATAACTTTTGCTCAAAGAAACAATAATATATGAGTTCTTCACAAAAGAGGATGTTAATGACCAGTTTTGTTACTAAATACATTTTGAGGAGACAAACTTTACTAACTTTGAAGTTGTGAAACTGAGCTTGTGTGATGAATCAAAAGCAAATGGTGAAGGACAATACTCAACCATTGTAATTGTTTTTGCTTTTATTTTTGTACAGTCGGCTTACCCCCCAAATCACTACATCAGACGGGTGCCTCAGAGGAAGATGCACATTTTCACAGGCTTACAGTTAGTGCAGCTGTTGGTAGTGTGTGGTGTGGGATTTGCACCTTACCCATATCTGAAAATGTTCTTCCCAGTGCTGATTTTCTTACTTATCCCTATCAGGTATATCTTTTTCACTGTTTGAATTGTCACGTGGTCTTTCAGAATGAATCTAAGACACTGGACTTGAACAGAGCTATCCAGAATTGAGTGTATTGAAGGTGGTCTGATATCAATGTTTTTATATTGCAGAAAGGGAGGGAATATTCATCTCTGAATTTTAAAAAAAATATTGCTCTTGTGGGCAGTTTGTAAGTATATCAGGATGTTTTGAGGTGAACATACAGACTTATATGATAAACTATTCTGTAGATTCATATTCTGTAGATTTTTCTAGTGGGTGCTAAGGTGGCATTCTCTGCCTCTTCAGCTTGCGATATCTTTGGCTCAGTCAAGCTAGCTCATAACTTTTTTCTGCATATGAAAATGTATGAATTAAGGTTTCACGTATAAGTAATAATTTAATGGTAAAAAAATTCATAGGGAGACAATTCATTCTGTTGAATTACAATCAGACAGTTTAGTTAAGTTTTTGGATGCCACCATGCCAAGCAAGTAGTGCTGGGCATCAACCTGGATTTTGATAAACTGAATCTTCGAATTACCTACTTCGTAATAGATCTAACTGATTCTAAACTGGATTTTATCCGTTTTCTTCTGGGCAGTGACTTGCAATCTAATTTCTGTTCTTGAATTAGATCTACCCTAGCACAGCGAGCTGCTTGGCTATCTTATAGATCTAAGTATAATACACGACTGGTCTAGTCTGCCAGTTTGCCTGCTCAGTTGCAGTTTTGTGTCTGCCTCTCTTGTCGAGGGCATGCACGCTTATCCCCCCCCCCCATCCTCCGCTCATCACAAATCCAGGCTGTTGGCACTGCTACGCAGGTCAATACACCATTGCTTAGTGCAGCATAATGAACTGTTGTTTCGTTATTTTTGTTTTGTTTAATTTTATGGCCAATTTTACATGAGCATATACTACACAGTCATAAACACTGTTAAACATGTCGACCTGTACAAGGACAGTCTGACTCTTGCACTACCTTTGAACCCTGTTCACCAGTGCCTGAAAAAGACCTGTCCCTGGCCTTCTGGGCCAAGAACGCAGATTTCTCGTTTCATGTTCAATATCTTTTGTAAATACAAGCCTCAAACGCAATTTTGGGCGCAGACATTTGTAATCATCGTAGTCCTAAAAGCGACCTATTAGATCTATTTTTAACTGTAGTGGATGCATAGGACTGGAGTAAGTGGGGTGTTTGACACTGGAAAATCTGCTCGGTGTACCGGGCTGTAGGGTTCTATGGGTTAATATATGTATATGCTTTCAAGAAAAAAATTCTCCCATATTCATTCATTCAATGGCTTCTCTAATTATTCTGCATGCTTTTGTTCTTTATTTTCATTGTTTGTTAAGGAATAGAATCATGTGAACATCTTCAGATACCAACACATGACAAAGTATAATTAATCATGTTTCACGCTTAGTTTGCAGTGTAGTCTGTCGTAGTTAATGAGCACAACCAGTTTGGTATTTGAACCAGTTGAAGACCCAATCAGTCCTAGCTCTAGATCTAGTCCCTTGGTTTTCAATTTTTTTATCGAGAGCCCGACGGCTAGAGCCAACAGTTTGAGTCTATCAATGAATGCCAATCTGTGATTCCAGTTCCCCCGTCTGAAATCCTGCTTGCAAGGCCCTACTTGCATGAGGAGCGACACTTCATAATAACTGGCTCTAAGCCAAAGAGGTTATATAAATCTACTCTTTGCGCTAAACTGGATTTTTACCCGTTTTCATCAAAGCAGCGACTCTGTGATTCCTAGGCTGACTTACTCTAGTACAACGAGCCGCTTTGTAAACTGGTCTGGTTTAGGAACATACTACTGTGTCGGCATGAAAGATCAAAAGACATCACCTCAAACAGCGGGGGGAGGGGGGAGGAAGGGGGGGGGGGGCAAAAAGTGCTGTAACAGTCATACCCACCGTTCGAGTAGGGCATCGCAGGCATAGCATTTCAGAGGGCGGAACTGGGACCACAGACTGCTAGCTTTCGATTGTATGTAAATTCTTTGGCCTAAACTTAGCACTCTCCCTTTCTCACCCTACACATTCAACACTCCATGCACTGGTAGAACAAGTGAAGAGTAGACAAGACAAGGCTAGTGATCACAACCAACCATTTGCCAGAAGTGGATAGGGAAAGTGAAACTGATAAGTGGGTCAGGAAAATGTACCTGCTAAGTGGATAGGAACCTGATAAGCAAATCAGGGTAAATGGATTGGATAAACTGGAAAACTTAATTATTTAAGCTGAACTTTAGAACTGGTTATCCAAATTAAGATCCAGATTTCCACCCAACACTATAAGCAAGAGACCTTAGTATAAAGCCACCATTAATTGAAACTTGTGAACATTCAGATTAGACTTATTAAAACTGACATGTTAAACAAAATGACCCTAACTATCAAATATGAAATAACATCACCATAATATTTCTGTTACATTGATATATTGCATTTGACAAATGCTAAAGAAGTTAAAGTGTAAATGATTAATGGAGCAAAACCCATGATTTGATATCAAAATTGTTCATAGAGCTTGTTTATCTCACAACTGAGAATATGAAAATGTTTTCTGAGATAGATATGCAAGGACTATGATGCTCAGTCAATGAAAATGTTCATTTGTGGTCAATCCAAATTTTTATTTTTTATTTTCTCTTCCCAGACACAAGCTTATTCCCAAAATAGTGGACCAGAAATATCTGAAAGCTTTGGATGGGCATTAAAACAACAGCTGAAAGTAAAAGGACAACAGACAAAGGATCACAGACGATGTTTTATTTTGACATTTTGTGTTTCGCCCTGGATATATCAGATTCCTTTTGAAGCGCTGTATATTATTTTTTGGCCTCATATGAAAAAGGTCATAATAGATGATTGTATATTTTTGTTTTATAAAAGCATTCAGAGCATGACTTGGCATCTCGGCTGGCTTTAAAAAAAAAAAAAAATCTAGAGGCACTAAAAATTCTCTTTGGCAGTGTAAGAAAATAAGATATAATGTTCAAATCTTAATGAAACATAAAGATATACAATGCATTTATCATCACATAAAACTTCACCATCGGAACAGTGATTTTTTAAATAAAAAATTAAAGACCAATAGATCACTGGATTGAATATTCATCCATTCCATCTTAGCATGGGATTGTTACTTTCAGAAAATACATTGAAAATACAATAGTGACATGTACTGAAGTTAGAATAAACCCTTGAACTTTAAGTTTTTACAATATATTATACAAAAACGGTCTATGATTTTTTTTGTTAACCTGGTCCCCAAATCAATATATTAAGTCTGTAGTTATGAATCTTGTTAACTTATATTAAAAAAAATAATAATAAAAACAAAAACAATGGATATTTCTTATGAATGGGAAGCTAATTCTGAGAAAATAGTTAGGGAATTATATAAGAAATGAAAGATTGTGGATCTGTTCAGATTTGCCATGGGAGCACTATTCAGGTATCAATCATCTTACATACCCTATGAATCAAATAAGTTGTCATTTTTATTAACCCTTGATGTCCTATTATTTTATTATAAATTACCTTTTCTCTGACTTTCTTGCACATATCAGATCAGTTATCTTTCAAACTGACATTGTATTTGAAATGAAAAAATAGATTAAAAAAAGTCTTTTCTTAATATAAACATATAGTCTTATTTTTATAGCAAAAATTGGTACTAATGAATGGAAATACTTCATCGTGAGATTAAGAAATTGTTTTGTTCATTAGAGATGTAGTTAATGACATTGACACCACTTTAAAATGGAATAACAAATAATAGTTCCATGTAATTCACTCAGAAAATGTTTTATTACAAGCATCAATGCATATTGGTGACAAAAATGACTTAAGAGTTATCAATAAGCACCCAGTACCACTCAGTACCATCATATGTGTGTCTATCTCCAGGTTTTCAAGTGCTATTTTTTTTCTCTACTTCATCATTAAATTAATTAACTAGGGCTTATCGAGCTTGAAAGCAGGAGCAACAGTGAAGTGAAGTTTGCATTTGTTTAGCAATGACTCATTGAGATATACATGTACATATGCTGTATATGAAGTTTCTTTCCACTGAATGCTGCAGCTAGCTGTGATGAATTCAACATCGAATTATACTTTTTTTTTAAATCAGCAGTTTGATTTCTCATTTTCTACTGACATGATTCTGTAAATATCTTTTTTTTCCCCGCAGTTTCATTTTTTATGCACAGAGGAAATGGGAGCGTATGAATCTCATGTTATATATGTGTCCTCCTACAAAGCTGATAAGTGATTAGCAATTACAGTGAAATGTAATATATTAAACCCAATACTTACTTTTTTTTTCACAGATGCAAATATATATAGTCATTGAATTGTTTTTAATTATTTCAAAGCACATGTATTCTGATGTAAAGCATTTTATTCTGGTTGTTAATGCAACAAAAAGCCAGTTTGTATGGTCAGCTTTGTCATTTAAAATGCATGAGAGGGATTCATGTATTCATCCAAGTCTGCCATTATATGCAGCATTTGTGTTGCCATAATTTCCATTTAGAGTTTTGCTACCACTCTTTCAAATAATCAGTTTTTTTTTTTACCTTCATTTAAGTTTCATGCAGGATGATATAAAATCTAGATTTTTTATGCATTATTCAGTTATCTCATTTGAAGTATTAACCCTTCCTCCTCTTTTCCCATACATCTCTAGCTTCGTTTTCCAAGAAAAGGCATCATGTATACAATTTTTATGTCCTTTTTATGAAATCATGCTGCTTAAAGAAATTAACTGTAGAATAAGATTATGGACACATAAAATATAGGGCATGCTGGACCATAAAACAAGTGTTGTTTCTCTTGTAGTCTGCCACAAATGTGTTGTTCATACGAGCTTTCATTCTTTTATAAAACTAATATATAATGATCTTTAAACGTGAAATAATGACAAGTTATCATTGATCTGACCTGTTTGTATTGCATCATCTTCAAGTGTTGTCTTCTTTTTGTTTCCTGTCATCGTGAAATTTTAAACCATCAATATTGCACAATGATCAGTAATTATCTTAGGCAATGTACAGAATGGGGTTTAGAGAGAGGAGAGCACAGCCATTATTTATAAGTTTGATTTTCAGAATTTCAAGCATGTTATCTTCATAATTTTCGCTTTGATAATATACTATTATCAAGTCTGTTTACAAATACTGGTCGAATGATAACATTTAAGTGACAATTCATTTTGAGCTCGCTTATTTTAGAGGCAATGAATGAAATGACTAAGTAATACATGGTACATGTGAGCAATAATAAGAAATCATGTTTACTGATTTCAGACATATAAATCCTGTCTAGGCCTACACTGTAAGTGTGTTGGTTCTTTAACCCTAAAAGTTTACTGTCAAGGGGTCATTCTGCTCAAAGACTCACTCATTATACTTTGTGTTTGAATAGCTTTCCAAATAATAATAATAAAATAATAATAAAGGGCATTTATATAGCGCCTCATCCCTGGAGGGCTCGAAGCGCTTTTACAGCAGAACCAAAACGTTGAACAGAATATGCCTCAAAACAAACATGGGCAGCAACATACACACAAATTCATAC
>JBCEWB010166103.1:0-25686 GCA_039654565.1 Peronia peronii | reverse complement strand
CTTTGCAGGAGTGTGAATAGACCTGACCTGCTGACCAGGTCGAACGCCTTAGTCAAGTCTATGAAGGCAATGTATAATGGGCGAAAGTTCACGACACTTCTCCTGTAGCTGCCTCAGGGAGAAGATCATGTCAATCGTAGATCTCTCTGCAATGAACCCACACTGCGCTTCTGGATCGACGCGTTCAGCAAGTAGCTGTAGTCTCTTCAGTACGACACGGGCAAAGGTTTTGCCAACAGTGCTGAAGAGGGATATGCTGCGATAATTATTACAATCGCTACGTTTGCCTTTGTTTTTGTAGAGCGTGATGATGTTGGCATCCCGCATGTCTTGAGGCACAGTTCCTTCCTCCCACTACCGTAGCCTGAGTTCGTGAAGGTGGTTGAGGAGGCACGACTGTTTGCCGGCTATGATGACCTCAGGAGGTATGCCATCGTTTCCTGGAGCTTTGCCGCTGGCCAGAGAGTCAATGGCCTTGCTGAGCTCCTCGGTGGTGGGCGGGACATCAAGCTCCTCCATGACAGACAGGGGGGTCGTGTTTTCCACCGCCTTGTCTGTGACTGTGGTCTCCCTAGAGTACAGTTCTTGGTAGTGCTCTGCCCATCTCTCCATCTGTTTTGCATAGTCAGTGATTATTTCGCCTGAGGTAGATTTCAGCGGAGCGATCTTGATGGCGCTAGGGCCGAAGGCCTTTTTCATACCCTCATACATGGCTCGTATGTTGCCGCAGTCAGCGGACATCTGGATGCTTTGGCGCAGATTCTGCCAGTAGTTGTTGGCGCACTGTCTTGCAATCTTTTGGGCAAAGCTTCTGGCCCTCTGCAAGTTCTTTTGGATGCAATCGCTGGCTCAATTGTCTCAATACCTGCTTCAAACCAGTCAGGGTTTTTCTGCTCCCTCTTTCCAAACACCTCGACAGCTGACTTGTATGTGGCGTCGCGAATGTGGTGCCATCGCTCCGTGGCGCTGCCTGTTGGGCAGTTGCTGAGGGTATCATGGATGGCATCTGCAAAGCGTACACGTAGCTCGGGGATAGAAGTCTTGGCCGTGTTGATCCGTGGGCGTCCTTTTTGCTTTGATCTGTAGATCTTCTTGGGATTAAGGCGCACTTTGCTGGCAACCATAGAGTGATCAGTGTCACAGTCAGCACTGTGGTAGCTGTGTGTAGTGAGGACGCCGTTTAGCAAGAGTCTTCGAGTGATGATGAGATCCAACTGGTGCCAGTGACGGGATCTGGGGTGTCGCCAGGACACTCGGTGGATTGGCTTTGTGGCGTAAAATGTACATGTATTAGTAATGCAAAGATCATGAAAGGAACATAACTCAAGTAGTCTTTGCCCGTTCTCATTGAGTTTGTCCACACCGAAATGGCCGATGCAGCGGGGCCAAGATGTGTGATCGGAACCAGTGCGTGCGTTAAAATCTCCAAGCAGGAACAAGTGTTCATTGGCGGGGAACTTCTTGATGGTGGTCATGAGATTCTCATAGAATTCGTCTTTTGCCTCTGCTGGAGAGCACAGTTTGTAGGCATACACACTCATGATGTTTATGGGGCTGGAGGTGGTTGTGAGACGAAGGGAAAGGATGCGGGCTGTGCCATTTGATGGCGGTTCAATGGAGGACAGTAGAGAGTTTCTAACTGCAAAACCTATGCCATGCACACGGTGCTCTTCTGGGGCTTTCCCTTGCCAAAAGAATGTATAGTTCTTTTCTTTGAAGCTGCCGCTTGATGGAAGTCTGGTTTCTTGCAGTGCCGAAATGTCAATATTGAGTCTTTCGAGTTCACGACTGATGACTGCCGTTTTTCTCACATCGTCAACTTGTTGTAGATCATCGGAAAGGCTGGGACACATGGTCCTGACATTCCAAGTTGCCAGTCTCAGTGCTGGCAGCTTTTTTGTTTTTCTGGTTTTGCCTGGTGCAGGGTTTACAGTCCGCTCTTCAGTTTCTTGTCCTGAGCTCCAAGCACCCATTGAAGCAGGCAGACTGTGACAGGTCAGCACCTTACTGGCTGGGGGCGGCCCAGCTTGGGGCGGGCGGTAGCTGACCAATGGGACACGATGGATCCTCCCACTGTCGGAGACAACCCATAGCATCCGAGCTTATGCCAATATGCTCTGGACTTATAACTCGTAACTGCTGTCTCCCATGTTGTTTCTGTCGCTGAGACAGCGGCACTGGAGTAACCTCTCCAGGGCGCAAGCCTGGGCAAAATTTATGGAGATCCTGGGTTGCCCAGTTGACAGATAGCGCAGATATATAATATACATATGGAGCAAGATGTTATCATCAACATTGAGATATCAGAAGAAAGGACATTGTTGATTTAGCAGATGGACCAAAAGGAAGTTTAACAGATGGTTTTGTGAGTTACATTCTTCAGGGTCAACACCATTTAAGAAAAAGGAGCAAATTCAACAAAATGACATCACAGTTCCTCCTTTGTACTGTGTGTAGATGTAATGCTCTGATTTTAGCAGTTAATTACTATGTACAACATCTTCATCAATGACAAGTATGCCTACATAAGTATCGAAAGAAAAGAAAGCTAACAAAAGACAAAGAATTGCACAAATCTAAGAAAGACGTTAGGTGCTGGAAAGATAAAACAACTTATGTGTACTATTATATGTATGATACATCAATAATTATAAGATATGCCAGTCAGTGAAGCAAAATGTTAAAATATATGATGATACAACATACATGGATGAATGTATGCCACATATAAGATAATGATGTTTTATTGAAATGGAGAATTGTTAACAGAAGAAGTGAAATTATGGAAAAATCAACAAAACAACTATAATCAAAGTGATTGATAAAGTATTGAAATTATTTACTTTTTTAACGTGCTCAGAAACAATTTAGCAAAGTGTCACTCATATACTCACCCATATAGAAACTCAGAATTTCAGTAATGGAGTATGACAGTTGACACATTAACTTCTGTTGTCCTTCTCAACTGGCCTTCAACTTGTTGACTCTGAATCACGCAGCCAAGAGAAAGTTGAGTTTTGTTGTTCCAGTAAGTGCATGTCAGATACATGTAGATGTCTATGGAATTGGTGAATCTTGATCCCCTCTCAAGGAAATTTGAGCAAGGACAACTCGTCATGTGAGTCAAATTCTCCTCTAAGTCCTACTTCTTAGTTTGGTCCATACAGGAGTTTTTGACTCAGACGACTAACTGTATTTGATCTGTATATTTTGAGATCTGTGTAGAGACACATGCTAGTAAACAACTAAAAAAAAAAACAACTGACAAGTACTTGTGTTATAAATTATATATTGTGCATGTATATTAGAACAGAGATTGGGGGGGGGGGGGTTCTAAATTCTAATTTGCAAACAAACAGACAAAAAGTAAAAACAATATTAAAAAGGTCAAATTACAGGTCACATACTCTGGACTAGCCACAACACTTAAGTTAAATGGATTGGAAAACTGAAATTGACTGAGAAGTGCAGTGATATGAATGATTACAAATCTACCAGATGGATCCAACTGTACTACTCTGCTGTGATGATTGACAGGGTTTTACCAGGCGTCTGTAGGCTTCATATTCACACAATGTATTGCACATTTAATACATATTATACATGTACAATTAACATGTACTGTAACCCATTAATTATTATCTAATTGACATTGACAGTTCAGTAGAGTATTGCTTGTGATTTGTGACTTTGTCTCTTTTGCAAAAGAGGCTTTACAAATTAGGCTATATGTTGCATTTTAGCATTTACTGTATTTGAATAGGTACATATAGGCCTACATACAATGTAACTATTTTGTCTATCGTTTGTGTATCTTTAATTTCCTTCCTGCTGGATTCTGTGCAGAATTATGAGATGCGGCTTTTGATGAAGCTTACAAGAAAATTGTTGCAGATGATGAAAGGCCACTTTTTCGGCTCTCTTTGGGCGCAATGATTTTGTCATGTTTTACATGTAATTTATAAATATTACATATATACCATTATGATTGCAGATATGTTGTACATAATGTTCATGTAGAAAATATGAGAATGTGATCTGCCTTGATGTCTTATTTCACTTGCCGGTTTTAAAGGTCTTTTTCATTTTGTGAAACACTGGAGCAGATATACTGGGTTTTGAGTGTAACAGTTAATCAACATGGAATTTGGAAATGTATTATCATGTCTTTGATTTCATTTGGAAAAAAAAATGTATTAGTACCCAATTGCAAACACCTGTACAAGGTATTTGTTGTCATGGAAACATAACTGCTTCAATTTCCTCTGGGATTTTCTTTGCTTTGTTAAGTACTTGCACTGTGCATTGTGATTTGTTTAATTACTCCTATTGTATTGTGACATTAATTATTATTTGACAGTAGTTTATGTTAGGTTCCATGCCAATGGGTCTTTGTTTCTGTAGATGTCTGTAGATACAAAAATGAGGTGTGGAAACATAGGAAGGAAATAACTTCTTTTTTTCATGCCCTGATTGAATAACTGATCTATTTTTCATGCAGTTCTTGTCTGGGGTTGAAACCTGATGTACAAAAACACCATGCATGTTAAAAATATATTTTGAATTTTGTTTTGTTTCAGGATCACAAAAAATACAGCAATATCAGCATCACCAAAGTTTTCAAGGGCCAACAGACGAGGACATGTATTTTAACAGATTCCAAAATACAGATGGATATCTTAACATGGACGCTGGTGCTTCACCCAATTTAGGGCCAAGTGGCTTACCTTTTTCCCATGCTAGTTGTCCGATTTGTCAGGAAAACCTTCCTGTTAGAGTTTTAAAGGCCCACATGTCCAAATTTCATGGACAGGAAATGCCCTACTCTTGTCACTTGTGTGGAAAAGGTTATGCCAGTGAATCCGGGCTGTCACTTCACATGCAGGTGCATGAAGGAAAAACGTTTTTATGTCCAATTTGTGATTCCAGATTTACACAAAATAGCACCATGAAAAGACATCTGCGCACTGTGCACAAAACAACCCAGTGCTTGACTTGTAGAGGGATTTTTAAGCTTGGACCTGAGTATGAGAAACATGTACTGCAGTGTGGCCACTGAGAACAAAAAGTGCACAAAATGTTAGATGTTCTACATTGACTTTGGACACCAAGTATGTTTATTGTGTGCGATCTTTGAAAAAAAAAAAAACTCTTGGAATCTAATGCATGACCTGCAAAATCACTTGTATCTTCAAGTCATGGATGCTATCATCTATCATTCACATACAGGATTTGCAGTTTGCTCCAGCGGAGGTTATCAAACATCTGAGGAACTGGACTGACATAATGCTGTACTAGCATTCTGGACATTTGTTTTCTGTCTAGTGTGAAATTGAATTCAGTACATGCATAATATAGTGATTTATGTAGTGATGTAAAAAAATGCAATTTCTGGCAGTCCTTGTATTATTTCTTTAAAAAGTTCTGGTGCTTTCTGTTTGATGTACACATGTATTTTTATTGTTTTTTTTTTAACACACATGTATGTGTGTTAGTTTTGTTACATTTTGATGAGATATTGTGTTTTGTTGTTACATATAAACCATTACTTTGCTAAATGCAAATTGTCATAGAGTTAGGATTTAATAATAAGGGTGTTGATATGGAATGAAGACAGCAGGGAAACTTCCTCATTTTTTTGTGTCTGAAAAATCCATAATGCATCACTTCGAATTTGTTTTGTAGGAGAGGATGGAGTAATATTAACATGTTACCAATGATGTGTCATTCGAACAGAAGTTGATTTTCTGTCTCTGAAATATACCACATATGATAATATGCAATAGCTTTTGAATAGTGAGACTTTAGCAGTAAAGCATAATCATAGTCATCTGTTCATTTTAAATTACTATATTTCATTATGACATTCTGTTACAATCATAGATATCATTTTTTTGCACCACAAATCATCCAAATTATTGATGGATAGTGAGAGAAATAGATTATATTTTGATTTAATTATTGTTCCAAAGCCTTGTTGCTTCAGTATGTGTGAAGAAAAACTCTGAAATGTATTTTAAATTACTACTGAAGAATATTGTTACAGCATTCTGTCACAAACTATCTGTATCATTAAGTTAGCTATGTTATGGATTATCTAAATGATTGATAAGAAACTGGGAGTAACCAGAGAATACTTGATTTAGTGACTGCTCCAAAGCTTCAAAGCAAATTTTTAGTTTTGGTCTGATAATATGGTCAGAAGTATTTCTGAATGTAGGTAAACTCCATTTGTCATGTTCAGCAACCTAACATCATTAAAGTGCATCTGTATTCATGTATTAGGCCCTACTTTGTCCATTATACTCAGAATGTTTATTTCAAGAAATGTAAGAGCTGGATGGAAAGCTATTTGTTGGTTTGGTTTTCATGATAAATACTTTATGTTTCAGAACGCCATAAATATAAAGGGCCAAGGTTTCAACCCGCAGGGAGACACCTGATTCCATCGAGCACTGAATCTCAAGCGACTCACATTGGACCATACATGTACTTTGAGTCTGAACAAGTGGGAAGTTCACATGTTTCACAATCATCCAAAAGTTTTCAGCAGTGTGATATGTGTGGCATGGAATTCTATGACAGAATTTCTTTCAACTCTCACCTGTCCAGTTGTGGAGGACAATATAAGCCATTTACATGCAGTCCCTGTGGAAAAAGCTACAGGAGTTATCAAGGATTACTCTACCACAACAGACAGGTGCATCAAGGGACATTTGTCCAGTGTCCCATATGTGATGCAAGGCTCAGCCAAAAGAGTAAGCTCAAGAGACATATGAAGTCCCTCCACTCCTGTGCCCCTTGTGCAATGTGCTCTCAGGTTTTCAAAATTGGCCCAGAATACAATCAGCATGTACTGAACTGTACAAAATAAGATTATCATGACCTTGGAGACAAATATCTGATCTACTAATTGAGATGCAAAGACTACTTCACAAATGCTGTATTAGCTTGGCCAATTCTATAGATGATACTGTACAAGAGGGGCATTCTTATAATGAACTGTATAAGTCTGTACAGTTTATTTAAATAATGTTTGCTTACAATAGAATGGATAGATAAAAGAAAATCATTAATGGACTGTGTGACGAGTTGTAATCTTTCTTTGAGTTAGCTAAGCCTAAATATAGCACTCTTATTGTCTTTCAGAAGAGCACGGGAAAGATAGGTGGCAAGCAAGTAATGTGGAGTGGGCTAGTTTTTTACAGAATTCTGCAGCTTCTGGCAGTCTTTCACAGAGCATCAGCTGTTCCTCAGAAGGGCAGAATCAAGATTCTCTGGAGCATTTCAAACAGTGCCCACTTTGTCAAGTAAGGACATTTAGATCATTTCATGATTTCAAACAGCATATGTCTCACTACCATGGCAGTCATATGCCTGTACAGTGCACGGAGTGTGGCAAAGGCTTTCTCACTTACTCTGGCCTGAGGCATCATAACCTTACCCACAAAGGACTCACATTTCGATGCCCAATATGTGATACTAACTTCACCCAAAAAAGTGCAATCAAAAGGCACCTGAAAGGTGTTCATAAATGTCAGCAATGCCTAGACTGTTCTGGGCTTTTTCGTATAGGCGAAGAATATAGTCAGCACTTGCGGACTTGCAAACCCACTTCAAATTAAACCTTTTGTTAAATTTACAGATGGCTTATGACAAAAAACTTATGCTCAAATTATGCAATTTTCCAGAACAAACAGGAGTGTCAAAAAAAAATAAAGAATTATCATATTATGATAAGAAACATGTTTTTAAAAATAATTGTGTGTCATTGTTGAGAGGGAAGATTGAAAGATGATGGAATCCTTTCTGTGAAATACAACAAATCCACAGTATGTTTGGAGTTTCACTTGAATTTGTTTCATCTGTCATTGACAAAATTGTACTGTGCCTCCCTGAAAGAAAGATTTTTTTTAAAAAGATGTAGTAATGTACATTGTAAAAATGTTGTTTATGGAACTTTTTTGGAGTTTCTATGTCCAAATATTCCAGGGCATTTAATTATGTAGGACAAATGTTTGTACCAAAAAGTTCATATTTCAACATTTTTGATTTGATGTGCTGGATGATCTTACTTATCATAAAGAAAATATGCATACGTGTGTATTTATTTTAAATCTATGAAGTACATATTGTGGTACATCGTATAAGTACATGTACATGGCAATTATAATTTAATAAATGAGCTTACATTGCTTGAATGTTGTTGGCAACTTAAGAATAATGTACATATACCTAGTTATGTCTGCTCAAATAAGTACATGTACATGTAAATAAAAAAAAATATATATGTAAAAATGTTTCAAGGCCAAAACAAAATACATGTATTATGATTCTTTGATCAGCCTGATAAGACTTACAGTGCATTCTTTTTGTTTACGTTGGATGTGATGTATCATTTCGTGATTATGCCAGTTTCCCCATTGTCGAGAATGTTAGACGAAATGTACATCTATGTACAGAGTGCCTCATTTTCTACCACTCATGTCAGTGGTCGTAATGTCGTGTCACATATTTGTAAATCTCTTTTCACATTCCTGGACGTTTGGGGCGAAGGCAGGAACATTGTCATCATGCATAAATTTACATTCGTGACGGTGAAATAAGTTATTCATTTCGTGTTTTGTTGTTGCCTTTCTTATTACCTGTATTTAGTAATAAATATATTTTATATATATATCAGATGATGTGTATACATGTACATATACAGTATTTCTATACTAAGAGAACTATTAAAATGTTCAAAACATTACATAAGCATTGGTTAATCACTCTTGTAGACTTTGGTCCAAGTCTTCTTATATTACTATTAGATTCTCTGTTTTACATTTTTACCTGTAGACCTATACACCAATATGCTCCAATCAGATAGGAGGGTTGAAATATAAAGGAATGAGGAGAAGCGCCAAATTCAAATAATGGCAATTGGATTCCCTGATATCTGCGTCGGGCACTAGATTGCCTGTGGTTTGATGTGTACTGCGTTATTAATTCTTATCGTTTGGAAACAAAACAATACAATAGGCAAAAACAAATGGAAAACAATCACATGTACATGTACTGCAATTTTAATCTTGGGAACGGTTAGAATGTTGGTGCTCACCCCCCCCCCCCTCCCCCCATTCCTCCTCCCCCCCTTTTTTTTAAAGAAAAATGCATAGTCAGAATTGAAGAAAGAAAAAACAAAAAGGAATAAATATTAAAATACAGTAAATAACTAAAAATATACAATATATTTAAAACAAATATACAAACGAGAAGGAAAAACGCACTAAACCAAACTTATCATTTTGAACATTTTGTATTGGATTGGTTGAGAGACAATGGATGACACTCAGGTATGGACCACATAAAAATAGAAAGATGAAAAGCAGTTTTACAAGGCTGGCATTCGTGCTACAACATAAAACCACTGAAATTGAAGAGAAACAAGACTTAGTGCATGTTATTTCATCTCCAGATAATATGTAGAGAAATACATGTAACACAAAGACCAAACAAACAGCGAGTGATTATGAATATATACATGAAATTTTAATAAGCTAGTCTTGTATGTTCATAAATGGCGAAGACCAAATAAATAGTCAAGTAGGATGAACACTTAAGTACATGTATTTAATTAGCTATTTTTTGGAATTTACATCTTCAGATACATGTAGTTCATACGGAAGTACGGCCTAGCTCAAAGAATCAAGAAACACTGAGTGAGGATGAACACGCTTCACTTAAGTTTCTAATGGGCTAATTGGGATGTGGCAACATGATAATGAGACTGAGAGAGCATCTCTAGGATATCAGTTCTGAGCAACTTTACTTTACATTCCAGAGAAAGACAGACCACATGGAAAATTTACGCATGTTCTTCTTCACTCGTTTGTTATTTTGTGGCCACAGAAGCCATAGACCTTTTTAGAAGTAGGCTACAATAAGATTACAGTATATGAAAAGAAACTAAGATTCATTTCATTTGTGTTTTAGATAGGAGTTTGTCATGTGGGTAGTGTAGACATCTAACACATCTGTCAGAAATATTTTTAGGTCTACGCAAAATGAAAGTGGATGAATGAGAAATACGTGCACGCTGTGAGTAGGTCATAATGCACGTAATTTTAATGGCCAGAATCTCAGAATTTATTTGAGTATGTTCCTTCCTTCTCTGACATTTTCATAGTTTGACATTAAATTAATTTTGATTTAAATATACCTGTGATGTAGCTACATTGTACTTTTCTGAGCCTTGTTATCTCAAGATGCGCTCAGAAAAACCAGAATCTCAGTAAGTAAAGTTAGATAGCATTCCACGCACTGTTGTAGATCTTCATCAACTTAATAAAGCTTTCATTTGAGAGTCATAATCAGAATGTTAGTGTCAAGAAATCCTAAGATAAAAAATTCATTGTGCAGTGAAAAGCACGAATTGGTTATTCGTAAGTAATGCAAAATAATAAAGATAGTAATATAGAAATATTACATAATAAAGAAAAAAAAAAAGGGTACCAGCAGGTCACGAAAAGGTCACTGAACTATTGGTTCGCTGTCCAAGCACGCAGGTTTTGTTGCCTTTACTTTATTGATAACAATTGATTATACAAGCAAAGCAGGCCTGAATCAAATGAACGAGAGATCTATACAGTCCATGTTGTTGATTGTACCCAAATGACAGTTGACACGTTGAACATTATTACATGTAGGGTTACCGGTTATGGGTCTGAACATGCATAACGAATACTTATACTTTTTTTTATAGGACACTGAAAATCCTGACTGAGTGTGTGTATTTTCACTTTCACAGAGCATGCGGAGTACTGAATTACGGGTATAATATTCATGATAAACACTTTGATTCTGGAAGCCGACTCAGAGTTGAAATATAAAGCACCCATTGTGTAGGCCTAAGGGTTAAGCCTGCGAGTGCCAATCACTTGTGTCACAAAATACATGTAAAGTGTACAGAATTTGGAAAGGGAGGTGAAGATCGTTAAAATATACCATGGCGGAAATAAAAAAAAAAATACTGTGCAAAACCCAAGGTCTGTGACTGACACTGACAGCTAGGATTCTTTGTCTTATTTATCATCTGTAATTATTCCGAGACAATACGGTAACATGAGACGTTCGGTTTCTTTTGCATTCCAAAGCCAGTTTTTAAACTGTAATTTAAAAACAAGAACAACAACAACAAAAAACGCAAGACCAATTTAATAATAACAAAAAACAAACAAAGAACGTGCATACAGAAGCCAACCTACACATCAAACTCGCACTCACACAAAAGCGAGAAAACTTAGCGATGCGCAGCTATTGAGTAACTTTGAGTTTGTTTCAATGGCATCTTGAGCAAAAATTAATACTGTAACACAAACTCACAACAGCAGAAACCGTCAGTGTAATGTTTTTTGGGTTTTTTTTCTTGTTGCGTTGAAAAAAAAATGGAAAAAGCGGTTGCGAACATGATTACGGAACATAGTATGGTAGGCAGTGGTTTGTCGACTTAATTAAAAAAAAGTTGGAAAATGCCTATAGTTTGGAAACGCGCCTAAGATTTTATATTATAATTCACTAGACTGATCAAACTGTAGTGCCCCTCAAACCCTCCTCTAGTGTAGTGAAATGATCATCACAGAGCATCCTCATCATTCAGTTAATATAATACATCATTACATGCAATGTGTAATTTGACCGTGATTTGAGGCATATGTTGTGGACTGACACAGTTTTAAATGTAATGTAACTTTGCCATCATGATGTGTTCACGGAGCTGTTGGGCAGTCCTCAGATGAAAAAAAAGCACTCAAAGTAGATCTATGTCTCTCAGGGTGAGCTAACGGTGTTGTTAAGCTCAGAAGTCTTCACCGCCTTCTCCATCCTCCTGCTCACCCAGTGAGTCCACGCCCACCTCCTCGTAGTCTTTCTCCAGGGCAGCCAAGTCTTCTCGTGCCTCAGCAAACTCGCCTTCTTCCATTCCCTCACCGACATACCTGCAACAGAATTGAAAAGTTATCTTGTGCACTCTGAGTCAATGGTAAGAGGACTACAGTTGCGTTTTTGTGTTGGTGACCGATAGTCCCAACTCCTAAGGGCAGTCCGTCCTTTTGAACTTTATTTTCATCTCCACCTTTCATTTTTTTTTTTAACATGTAGCTCAAGTAGTTGCTTACCTCTTTAAATCTGTAATTTGTTTTTCATAGAAATAGGATCAATTGTTATTTTTTGGAACAGTTTTCTGTGAATAAGTTCTGAGAATTTTTTTTAAAAATTCGTTTTGATGAAAATTTAACTGCCTAACCGCAGTATCTTATGTGAAAGTTACCGATAAAACGGCACAAAGATGGTCGTTTGGAAATAAAAGAGTTGATCTATTTTACCACCAGCATTGGCAAATGTAGGCAACGATTGACAGCAGAGACACTTACCAGTGGACAAAAGCTCGCTTGGCGTACATGAGGTCAAACTTGTGGTCCAGTCTGGCCCAGGCCTCAGCCACGGCTGTAGTGTTGCTCAGCATGCATACGGCCCGCTGGACCTTGGCTAGGTCTCCTCCGGGCACTACTGTTGGAGGCTGGTAGTTGATGCCCACCTGTAGAACATTGCAAAGGTAATTGTATAAGCTTAGTAAGAGATTTAGGTTTTCTCTCAATTTTGTTTTCATCATTTGGACTGTGACTATGTAAGCCAAAGTGAATATAATATTGCCGTTTACTCTTACAAAAATACAATGATGAATGTATGTGTATTTGTCAAGATATCACGCAGCTATTTATGAGTACATTTTGTCCCAACTTAGAAATTTGCCAGCCAATTGGCACATTATGACCAAATGTTATATGGAATGTATAAGAGAAGGAAGAGAAAGGCGGCAATCATTCATAGCCAAATGAAATACCAGCAAAAGTGATCACCCTTCATCAGAAATTATCCTGAGATAATTTACTTGATTTACTGTACATTTATAAAACAAAACGAAACAAAACAAATGAAAATAACAAACAAACAAAGGAACAAACAAACAAACACACAGCAATTCTCCTCTTAAACTAAAGGTGCATATTTCTTGCTTGGCGATGGCAAGCCGGCCTTAAGCCCGTATAGTCTCAAAGTCTAGCCGGACTTATTCAGTCCGTGTCATTATCATGTAGCCGTGAAGTTCCATGTCCGCGTCATTTTCCTTTGGAGGGGGTCGGAGGCATGTGCGTGCTGCTTTAAACACTTTTAGCTAAAAATATGCTAATCAGTACATGATGGTCATCATCAAGCTTGACGATCTTTTTTTTTTTTTTTTTTAATATTTGAAACAATGAATGAGGTCTAGATCAATATCCAGATCACTCCATTCTACATGACAGTACACCTCCTTCAACTACACCCTCAAAAACAGAGAAAAAGAAAAAAAGTTCTGTCAAGAAGACTCAAACATGCACACGTTACAAGGAACGGAAAAGAAAGTGCATGTATACAAATCTACAGATTGGACGCGTTGGAGTTGGAGATGAACCCTTCACTCTCAGTGGATGACGTACCGGTACGCAAGATGTAGGCCCCTATCTAGCAAAAGCATCTTCTTCAATTAATCCCTCAAAATTTTACATATATAAACACAAAAACTATGTTGTCAATAAATTCGGCTAGCCACTTTGTTCTTGCTTACCTTGAAACCAGTAGGACACCAGTCCACAAATTGTATTGTCCTCTTTGTTTTGATTGTCGCTATGGCCACATTGACATCCTTGGGTACAACATCACCGCGATAGAGCAAACAGCAGGCCATGTATTTACCTGACAATACAAACCAAAAGTTGTTTACCCCGATAGTGATACACACAGAGTTTGTGTAATTAAAGCTTTATAAGTATGAGAAGGTGATTGTTAGTGTAAGCCTCTTAAAAATTTTAAGTAGCGTACATATATTAACAGTATATGGGACATCTGATCGCACTCATTTTTTTTTCCTGCGGCATTGTCCTTTTCTTTTGCGAACTCATTTTCACAGCCTAGTGTATAATGTATGTCGTAACCTATGCGAGCCCAATCTCAGTTCTGAATTCAGACACATGCATTCAAAACGCACAAATCTTTAGGCGTTTATTTAATTCTTCATCGCCAGAATACCGTAAGTTCATTACATTGTGTATTAGTCTTACTAAAAAAAAAATGACACTGGCAGCTGTTTAGCTGAATTTGAATTGCAAAAGCCAGATCTTTTGGATTTCAATGATTTTCTCAAACTGAGAATGGTCATTTGATAGTTGTGATACGATAATCAATAGCCCAGGGTATATCGTTCAGCTGACCTTGCATAGGGTTACATTTGACCATCTGATTGGCTGGATCAAAGCAGGCGTTGGTAATTTCTGCTACAGTCAGTTGTTCATGATAGGCTTTCTCTGCCGAAATCACCGGCGCATAGGTTGCCAGAGGAAAGTGGATTCGCGGGTAAGGAACCAGGTTTGTCTGAAAGAAATAGTAAGGTAATTAACTTAAGCTTACATTAACCATTAAGAATCATATTCATTCAATGATCATTTCAAAAACTACTGTGACACATTTTCATCACAGGTTATTACATGTACATGTACTTATCCTTCTTTTTCCCAGTTAAAACAATTTCGCAATATGTGTATAAAGAAAAATTGTGTGTGTGAGAGAGACAGAGAGAACAAGAGAAAGAGAGAGAGTAAAAGAGAGAGAAATCCAATGTCTAAGTCTAACAGAAAGAAAGCAGTTCTCTCTTTCTCCATTCAAATATATATATAGCGCATAATGTACTAACTACATGTTAACAAGACATTAAGAGCTGAGCAATGGAAGTTTACATAGATATAACTTGTGGTTCTCTAACTGGGGTTAGGGAAACATACATGAAAGACGAAGTGAATGAAATTACAGTGTTTGTATCATGACCAAACCTGAAACTCTGTGAGATCCACATTCAAAGCGCCGTCAAAGCGCAGCGAGGCAGTAATGGAAGACACAATCTGACCGATGAGGCGGTTGAGATTGGTGTAGGTAGGCCGTCCAATGTCCAGGTTCCGGCGACAGATATCGTAAATAGCCTCATTATCCACCATGAAGGCACAGTCCGAGTGCTCCAGTGTGGTGTGGGTGGTCAAGATAGAGTTATACGGCTCCACCACAGCTGTCGACACCTACAAGATTTGTAGAGGCATAACTGCTGCACCATTTGTTTCTAAGTCTCATTACATGAATGAGTTCATTGTGTACCACTAGATCTAAATCATATCTATCCTAAAACGGTTGTTTTAACAGATGTTCTCATTGACTCGAGGACTTAAAACAAACTTTGCGTACATCATGAATTAAATAAATTTCGAATGTACATCAGCATTTAGCGCTAAAATCAGATATAGTAAAAATTATTTAATGAAAGTTTCTGGTCCTGTATTTGCCTCATCCCCCCCCCCCCCACCCCACCCCAAACCCATCTGCATTTTCTGCTGATCTAGTCCCAGCAGTTCCATTTAGGATAGCCTTTTAATGAACGTATATATGTACATTCACAAAGACGATCCACTAAACGATTTTTTTATTAGCTGTTTGAGACAAAGGGTACTAGAAAAGTTTAGTTTGGACTCCTCATTAATATCATCATCTCATAATTAGACATGTTCCCCATTGATATGATGTACAATTATAATCTGTTGCAACACAGCAGTGGTAGCTGAGGCCTAGATTACCTGAGGAGCAGGATAAATAGAAAACTCTAATTTCGATTTTTTGCCGTAGTCCACGCTGAGCTTTTCCATGAGGAGTGAAGTGAAACCCGAGCCAGTACCGCCCCCGAAACTGTGGAAGAGCAGAAACCCCTGGAGTCCACTACACATCTCCGTCAGCTTCCGGATCTTGTCTTGTACCAGGTCAACAATTTCCTGCATGGGAAACAAAGCGGTGTTGCTGTTTGTGATTCATTTCAATCTCACATCTATTTGCCCTTTCTGTACTTGCCAATTATTGTGAGCATACTTGTATTAGATTTGCCTGCAGGCAATATCTTTTGCAATTACCCTGAGCAAAAAGGATTCAAGGAACAGAGGTCATCAACAGTTTTTCTTAACAATTTAAATAGGGAGAAGGGGAGTGGGACGGAGGTTTTTATTTCATGTAAATAAAGAGATAATTATTTTGGTATAAATCAAAGTAGATTCTACATCTACTCCGACGTTGGAATTTTTTTTTCGTTCGAGTTCACGTTATCGATTGCAAGATTTTGGCTCACAGTAAACATGTACAATGTTTGGTTCTATAGAGTCCTAAGAGACATGTAATAGTTCTACGAACTGGAACACACATGATGCCCATATCAGATCGTTTTGCAATTTACCAAACCCAGAGAAACGATGATCATGAAACAAGACCACATGTTATTAAGTGCGCGCGCGTGTGTGTGTATTGGAGGGGGAGGGGGGGAGTGCAGTCTGCACTGTTGTTTCTAAACACAGAAATCTCTTTTCATTACATAGAACACATTTTGGGAATTGCTTTTTGTCCGCTGATTGTCTGAAGATTGTATAAGAATTAAATCTAGTATACACACAAGTAATCATCTGTAATAACACTCAAGTCGTAGGACTAGGAGTGTTATCACTCCGTGTGTAGAACGATCTCTGTTTTTTTACTTTTGTGTATACTATTAATGTAATTTGCTTAATGTAAGCCAATACAATATTTTATTTATAAAAATCCCGGGGCAAAAGGGCACACAGTGTTCTTTTATTTACCTGCTGTAACGGTGCTTCTGTGGAGTTGAGTCTGATTGCTACAACTCTGTTCCTTTTTAGATGTACCTGTGAAGAACTTTGTAAGACTCACCTTGCCTATGGTGTAGTGACCACGAGCATAGTTGTTGGCTGCATCCTCCTTGCCGTTGAGAAGTTGCTCAGGATGGAAGAGCTGGCGATATGTGCCAGTACGAACTTCATCTGCAGGAAGCAAACACATGTATCTTTAATGAATAAATTTAAAGTGAAACAAATGGGCTGTCATTCGTGCCCTCATAACCAACATCAGTCATTCCTACTAATGGAGTAACATTTACTGGTACAGTTACATGTGTTGCATTTCCATTCTGTAAAATTCTGCACATTCATATTTCAAATATCTTTCTCTTTTCAGTGCTCTGCTACTTGTGCCATTTGGACTTTCGCTAGCAAGAAAAAACATTCATTTTTTTCCATTGTATTAAATTTTGTTAGCACTTGAAGTGGAAACGTAGGCCTACTTTGATACAGAAATTTTATGCTTTTGCTAATTCGTAGTTTGCGGGGGCGAGATCCACGGGTTAAGAGTCTACTTTTCACATTTACAAATGGCTGTAAATCAGTGGCAAGCAAACGATTCAGATGTCACATTCATAGAACTGACTTGACTCAAGACTACTTTCAGCACTGGCATCGCATGTCGTATGCCAACAAAAAGGCAATGTGCTTTATATGAAAGCTGAGAAAGGAAGCAGTGACAATCCCATCATAAAATCAAAGGAATGTTATATTATGGCAGCATCATGCACATTTAACAGGCTCACCAGCCAGGCTTATAGAACATGTATAAATTTTTCGTTTTATTAGGATATGGAAAAAAAAAGAGAAGAAACAAAAAAAACTGTTCTGCAACTGTCTGACCACTCATAGAAATGTAGCTGAGATACCCACCACCTCAGGAGGTTGAAAAGTTCATCAATACCGTGACCGTAACTCAAAGAAATCTTTCAGGTTACACTTTAGTATACCGTATGTGATTTCAATTATAAGAGAAAAAAAAAACCTGTCGTCTAAGTGCAGTTGTTAATAACAGATTTATGATTACGGAGTGAGTATTCGGCCATGTGAAAAGTTATTTGGGTTTTGGCCAGGTGAGCACTTTTAGCCAGATGCATCTCGTTGCTAGACGGCTGTGTGGTGAACACTTCACAAGTCAACAGAGTTGAGGGTACATGACCTCAATAGACTTTTGATCTATTGTGGCCACATGACTTCAATAGCCGCTATCTTATGTTTATTATTTTAGGACTCCATCGAAATACTGAGGTTCACTGTAAAATTTTGTTTCCTTTACTTTCACCTTTCACTGGAAAATGTTCAGTGTATATTGTCTGAATTCAATGGCAGCACTGCGGCAATCATTTCGTTTGACTTTTAACTAGGACGTTAGTTTTTGTAAAAGTCACAACTACTCACCGACAACAGTAGGTTCTAAGTCCACGAAGACAGCCCTCGGCACGTGCTTGCCTGAACCAGTTTCGCTGAAAAAGGTATTGAACGAATCGTCCCCTCCACCAATGGTCTTGTCCGAGGGCATTTGGCCGTCCGGCTGGGAAATGTATCAACGTATCCACTCTGTTTACTACATAATAATCCCATTTGCAACACAGTCATTCCAGTTTTTGGATCATAAACACTGCATTTACAAGAATGCTATGTTGGTTTGTTGCTGTTTTTTTTAATTGCTGTTTTTTTAAATTGGACTCTCTCTTATTTCCAAGGTAATGCTCTTCTTATTATGAGAACCATTTAATCTAATTTAGTTATTTTCTTTTTGGGACGCATTCCATGAAATGATATTATTGGCTTTATTGTTATCTTATTAGTCTCAAGGGCTCTGATCTTCACACCGTCTCATATTGTTGTCATATATAACTTCATTGAGAATTTGGCTGACTTAGCAAAGGTTGAAATATCAAAATTTTAGAGTTCTGGTTGATTTTTCCCAACTCTTCTGGTAATGTCTCTGGCAAATCAAAAGAATGACAAAAAAATAGAGTGAGAAGAATCAGAACAATAACAAGAGAGACATGATGGGGACTGGCATTTTGTTTATTCACTATACTATATGAAGATTTTGTTACCTGAATGCCATGCTCTAAGCAATAGAGTTCCCAGCAAGAGTTGCCAATCTGGACCCCGGCCTGGCCGATGTGTACGCTGATACACTCACGCTGCCACCATAAGAAAGAAACCAAAACGTTCATTAAAAACAGCATGAACTCAGATTCATAATCAAATTTCTCAAGTTTCTCACACATTCTGATTGCCTGAGAAGTATACACCCAGCTCTTAGCACTTTTCCTGTAAATGACTATACCATTATTGTTGGTAATAGAATAAGTGAATAACACACCCAGCAGTTTTTAAAATATGTGAGGTTTAAACAATATAGTACAACTTACAGATCATGGATGAAATGATGTTCTTGGCTATACATGTACATTTTATGTCAACGTCTGTTCACATCTTCTCAAATTTTAATTGTCATGGCTTGGAACTTGCTGGCTCATATAATAAACATAGATGAACAGTAGCCTGGATTTAAAATACATCTGGCACTTTTAATATGAAGAAGGAATGTAGTTGGACTGTGACAAACTAATATTTATTTTGCAATTATACTCTAAATGCCTATCTTCAGCTCTTTGCTATATTGAAAAATGAAGATCAGGGCAGAGAGTATCTTTTTTTTTTAATCATACAGCTTACTATCACTGGATTTTTCTTTTTTCTTTACCGAAACATTGGCACGATTGGTTTGTGTTAAAACACTTGACCAAAATAAATAAATAAAGTTTACAAGTAAATATAAACAACAACCAAAAAAAAAACAGGGATTACATTTCATCTTATAGATAAGTTTATAAGATGCACCGACTGATTAAATGCCGTCTTATGGTGCCAAACAGGTCATGTTCGTTCAATGTTCGATGGTTCATATTTCGACAAAACCTTATTGATACTGGTAAGACTGTGATTCTGTGAACATATTAACAGAATTTGACCCATAAACAAAATTAGTACACATAGGTATTGTATTTTCACACAGACTTATAGTACATGTATATATCAAGCCACACCTCCGGCTCTTGTCTCTGAATAGGAAAACAGACTTTTAATACTCCTCTACCTCCCTGTGCTGAACTTGAAGTATCATAATTCAGCACTGTGCTGTATAGACAGATTGTAGTGTAATGACAAACAGTGTTAGTCGTCGAGTGAATCTAAAACATTGTGTACATGTAATCCAAACAATGTAATGTTATTCATTAGACATTCAAATATACATATGAAAGCTGATTACTGCATAATTATGAGCTGAGAGCAAAACTAAAATCTTTCAATCAGACAAATTTGAAAGAGATGTGAAACTAGTACATAAACTGGAGCTGACCAACTTTCAAAATCTTAGTAACTGCCACAGCACGCTGAATCTGAATGCTAGCATTAGTGGAAAATGGAACAAAATATTCGTGGATTATGGATGAAATGATTAGAGAATGGAGGCTGAAAACTGCAATGTCTTATCTCACCATGAATTTTTAAAAAATGCAGAGTACCTTGTAATAACGCTGTTATTGTTGTCCGTGAGACTGCACAATCAAGTGGATGAGATTTTTTTCTTCGTGTTTCTCTCAAACCTCGGATCCGTCATGTTTTGTTAATGACACAGGATTGGCTTGAACAAGATGTGGGTGGCGTGCTAGGCATAAAATGTCAGAAGGTCGAAGAATACTCTCGGATAATGACCCTCAAGTCATTCATTAGTCATGCGTTGGGAATAATGGACCACGGATACATAATATCTGAACAGAAATGAATCCGTTTGCCCGAACGATACAAGATCAGCAAAATATGGCTCTGTAGAGGAGGATGCTGATGGTTTTTAATGGACAGAATTAATAAGCTAGCAAGTATGAAAACAATAGAATGTAAGCTCACAGCACAAGCTGGAGTTTGTACTTTTAGAGAAATGAATCTGGATTCAGACAGAGCGCCGCATGTAGAGTACACAAAGACTATAGATCTATACATGTAAACATAAACCTACATTCACTGCGTACTGACAGATATTGATGCTTAGTCATAAACACTCAAAGCAAAGTCACCAAGTTGTGCCCACACATCTCGTTAGTTCGCCAGTGATAGCACATGTCGATTACATTGACTTTCTCCAACAGCGGTTTTAACTTGTAAAACGTCACAAAGCATCTTTCACAATCATGCAGACTCTGTTTTTTTTTTTCTTTTTTTTCCGTTAAAACGTTTCTGATTTATTACGGCTTAAACTGTGGATAAATATACTCAGGATATTTATTATTACTGGAAACATCGCCAATTAAGTTAATTACACTAAACCATTCATACTGGTAATATTCTTTATTTCGTTTTCTTTCTTGTCTAGACTTCCATCTCTCAAAGAGGACTGTGTTCGTCAGTTTTCGCTGTAGTTGCATTATGGAGATTTGCAGTTGTAAAGAAAGAATGAAAAAGATATCTAAATATCTCAAGTGGTATCCGAGTTATAATGCAGCTTGTAAAAGTTCATATTCGACAAAGCACAGATCTGGAAATCCCCGGCGGAGTGTTTGTACCCCCTACTAAAAATACAACACTCACTTATTTGTATTACGCTCCACCACGAAATCCCACAACACTAGTAGAACGCAAAACTTCGGGAAAAACGCGACGCCGGAAGTACGTCATACTTTTTCCTACGTCATTCAATCATTAACATTACTCTCTATTACTATTATTTGGAGGATATCTAGGTTCAATAAGCTCACAGCGAGGAGTTTCAGTCATACATTTCCTCTCCACCGTAACAGGGTCAAACCGAAAAGTGAGACAAATCTGTGAATACTCATCTGGAGTGTTTGTACCCCCCTGCTTAAAATAGACGCGGGTATTTCCAACCTTTCGCTTGGTCGGAACAAATCTATTGTGTTGATTGCCTCTCTACATGATTTAATTATTAAATTAATTTTCCCTCCAGGAAAAGGCGATGTAGTGTTATTTCAAAAAGTTATAAATCAGAATGGTATTTCTTAGATGCTAATCATATAGACATGATGTCAAACAGTATATAGAAGTGACAACAGAGATGTGCTATCACTCAAGGAAATCTGCCACAATATTTGGAAATGGATTTTTTTTAGAAATAGTCATTGAAATGCAATATTCTACATTTGAATAGCATTTTATTAACCGTTGAGTGTCATTTGAAACAATTTTTAAAGAGTAATGACACATTTTGCCGTCACAGGTTATCTTGAATTACAAGTGACACAGACCGTTGTCTTCAACCATACTGATCTTGAGAGACTGCAAACACACACAAGTTTTAATAATTATATCAATGGACCCTACCATGTGTTATACTGTGAACACTTTATTCACTTTTCAACTGGTTGTTATTGTGTATTTGGTATTATTAGTGACTTGCACAAACCCAGTGATGATAAACCTTGTAGCCTCGGTAAATGATATGATTTTACTGTGTGTGAATGTGTTTAGAATTTATTTTGAATTTTTTAAAGTTTGTGATGGAGGACAGTCATTCACAAGTTTTCTGTAGGCCCTTTGAACTTTTTAGATATTTCGTGACATGACGGGGCATAGCTATCTGTTGAGGTAAAGGATTCATTTGCTCCTTCATTTTGCAAGATGGGGGCAGAGGTCTTTAGTAATCCAAGTCCCTAGACAACCTACAACATCCAATGCTCAGAAATGTCGAGAGTACCGTAAAAAGCTGAAAAGGAAGAATCTTGATTTGAATGAGCATAGGCTACAGAAGAATCGCTTGAACTCAAAAAGATGGCGTGATATTCTCACTTCAGAAGAAAAAGCCAGTCAGAGAGAAATGGTCAGAAATCGGCAAAGGAGAAAAAGGTTAGATTTATTTCTTTTTATTAAAAAAGAAAACAATACATTCAAGTAGAGGGCGATGAAAAAATATAGTGTTGAAGTTATCTTGTCCACTTGACTTATTTTTTTCCTGTCATACTCAAAAATGTTATGCCATTCAAAAGATTTGCCATTGTCATGACATTCTTTAATGTTTAACTCACTGAAGATGGACCTCGCCTCACTAAGTGGATTTCTGTTAATTGGATGTTTTTGAGCATTTTCAGTTATTAATTGAAGCTGTGAAAAAATTGTATTCACCCCCCCCCCTCCTTCCCGCCTCTTTTTTTAAACTCACATACATACTTCAGCATATGCTTGTTTCAGTATTTTTTTCCTGTTTTGTTGGATCTTGAATATTTTTTCTCTATATCTGATTAAAAAAAAGAAAAAAAAAACATGAATTTTCAGGAAAGTGAAGACACTGGATATAGATTTATATTCACAGCACAGATCAACCCAACAATGAGAGTGAAAAAAAGCTGTTTTCACTACTTTTCATTTATAATTTATTCAAACACACTCAAGACTAGATCTGAAATAAAATTGGAGAGGGGTTAATGGTTAAAATGACAATGAGCAATGGGAGAGAAGTGGTCGACAGAAAGCTTAGTTCTCAAAAACAGCTTACTGTGCTATAAATAATTTTCATGTTGAATGCATTTCCGGAAAGGAAAATCATTCTGCATTTCAATTCTTACACTTACAAATTCACTGATTGATTTAGTTTTTTTAGTATCTTTGCTTTTCTTGTACTGACTATTGTTGGTATCAGATCGTTGGTATTAATGTGTCCATGCTGCATGTCATGTGTATGCTTTAGAGTTCGGTTAGTTAAATTAATCATTTTTAATTGGATTTTAATGCAAAATTCGGAACATTTGTGCTTATTTTTTCCCCAGACAGCAAATGAAACCTAAGCAAATCCCCAGATATACCGCAGGGAACTCAGTATTATAGAGATAAAACCTGTAGTTCAGAAAAAGAGACATAACTTTATTCAAGGAAGAATGCCATGGACTGTTTGCCTAATGGGGATATTTAGGTCTATTTTTAACTCTCGGAACAAGCTCTGCTTGTATCATGGCCAGGCAAGGCATCCATTACATGGCTAAAATTTCTTCATATATGCGACAGCCAAAACCCTGCTCATTTGAAAATAATACTTTAGAAAGAAGAGGATCTTTGTGGGAATGCACCATTTACTTTAAAATGGAGAGAAGTTTCAGGTTTGAGAAAATGTGTCAGTCTCGTTCGAATCTTCGACCAAAGGTACCTCAATCTCGCTCAATGCCAAGAGAACGCTCGCTCCAACTCTAGTCTCTCCTGAGTATGGTCTTTCAGCTTCGCCATTATGCATGGATTCAGTCTCGTCTCCTTTGTCTGACAGCATTTCTGAATTTCCAGTTTGCCAGTATCAACCTATGATACATTTGTGACTTCAATTTGTTTTCAGGTATCGATCAGTACTTGTCATTTTGTCAATCTGTCAGTGACATATGTAACGTAGCTAAACATTTTGAGTTTGAAATCAGAAATTCTCCTCAGCCTAGGAGTTTTTCTAAATATCCATTATTGACGTTAAAGGTAAAATTGATGGCCTTGCCCAAATGTTGGTCCCCGAAAATGTAAGTCCGAATTTGTTGTATCCTATCCTTATAGAAAGTGATGGCAACTGTGTAGCTCGGGCATTCAGCTTGTCAGTATTTGGTTGTCTAGAATACTATCTTGAAATCAGATGCAGGATTATTCTTGAATTGGCTATGAATGCCAACGATATATTTCGTCATTAGATTTGATGAGCTGTGCAGAATTTGTGAAACAGCTGATCACTTCAACACGTGGAAGAGGCTTTCAATACAGAGCTTCATCATGTGAAGTCAGTTGGTACGCTTATGCGTTTTTAGTAGCTCATGGCGGCCTCAAACCTTTTCAGTTTATCCTGAGAAAAGTTTGAAATGTTACCACAAGCTTCTGAACTGAACCCTCCCTCCACCCCCCCCCCCAAAAACAACAACAACCAACCCCAGCTTTGTTCTCAAAATATTCTACTCTTTCGGACATCAGCTCAAAATGACACCCCTGAAGCTTGTTGGACAGCTAATCATGTCGTCCACTTCTTGCAATATCCTCACAAATCGAGGTCTTAGTAGAATGATAATTATGTCCATCAGTTCAGTTTCCATTGTCAAAGGCTCTTTTTCAATTTGATGTATGGCATGTTTTCTTACTTCTAGTCTTGTTTATTATTATTATTATTGATCGATACACATTTTTATATTATACTTTTTCACTCTTTGTCTTAGACGAGAATATTATTGTGGGCCTTTTTAAACGTATCATTCCAAAACAATGCTCATATCAAGTGTCAAAATTAATTGTTAACAATTTGTCTTTTTCATATGTATTGTGATTTTATTACATGTACTTGTATTAATTCAGTCTTTTCTATGGTTTATGTAGTTGCTGCCTCCTTTCTGTGGTATGTACATGTATATTGTAGATGGGAGTGCTTTCATGCATGTCAGAGTGGAAAATATTTTGTAAGTCATAATTACCTGAGAAAATTGTGTTTTGAAATCTGTATTTTATTGCCCATTGCATATACTGAAGAAATAAGGAATAGTCATTTATTTTTGATTTTTGTCTTTTATGCATGTGTTTCTGACCGTCAGTTTTTTCTATTTCCTTCAAAAACTGGTTTATGATTTATTTATTTTTTTTTTTTTAGATAATTGGGTTGGATTTTTTTTCCTCCCACAAATTTTCATTGTCCTTTTTTAATTCAGCGTGTATTATACAATGCATCGTAACACATCTGATTCAAATTCAATGTTTCATACCTAAAATCTTAATTTCATTATTTTTTTTTAAAAATCAGCCCCATGACTTTTCTAATGTTGGGATCGACTAATGTTTTTAAGTACTTGTGTATATATCTTCTTGAACCTTCTGTGCGCTTCTGTTTTTTTTTTTTTTTTCAAATTAGGGAGGGAGGGTGGGG
>JBCEWB010166092.1:0-10330 GCA_039654565.1 Peronia peronii | reverse complement strand
CATCCGTACTCAGGGTTCAAATATCTCAAAATCGCAAAAATCAGACTTACGGCAGTAGTATTTCCGGGCGGCGATTTGTTTTCAAGCCTTGGGCCTTGTAATTGCTTTGTTTATTTTTCAAATTCATGTATATCATGACTGTTGACCTGTCAATGTAATCTAGATTAGTTTAAAAATCTAATTTTCTAACGATTTTTTTTCAAAAATGTAATATTATGCCCATGTATTTCCAACTAACGGGATGCTGATGCTCAAATTCGGCTTTGGAAATCGCTAGACTTATTGCTTTAAGCATCAGTTTTGGAGCTAGCTATATCTGTGGCACTTGTTCCTATCCAAGTATTTTCTTTATTGTTTTCTCGTTTTTGTTTTGTGTGTGTGTTTTGTTGTTGTTGTTGTTGGTGGTGGTGTTGTTGTTGTTGTTGTTGTTGTTGTTTTGTTTGTTTCTCTTGTTTTTTTGTCTTTGTTTGTTTTTTTTTGTGTGTGTGTGAGTGTGTGTTTTGTGTGGCCTTGCTTAGTGCTGGACATTCAATGCTGGACAGAGACAGGTTTGAATTTCACTCTGTAGACCGCGTAAGATTTTAGATGTACAAGAATGTTACAAGGTGAATTCCGATTTACGACTGCGTGTTTGAAATGTGCAACAACCACAAAAAGATAAACATATCTGCTAAATTCTTCATATTCTGGGCTGCAGCAAAGTTTCAGTGGTAACAATAATATTCGGAAAATAACAATTCCGGGCATCAGCCTTACTGTTTGTGGTCTGATGCTGGATTTTCCAATTTGTACATGAGCGAAATCAGTACATAATAACAATGGTTTGCGTTACTATAGTATACAACTAGGCTATACCATTACGTCACCTGTAATATAAAACATCGGCTATTTATCTGTCCGTCCCATGACGAGCACAGTTCTGTTTTTGAATCCTCCCATGGTGTCATTAATTGATTGGTCAAAAGCGGAATGTAAGTTATCACAAACACAAGCACTAGTGTGGATGTGGAAATGCAGGTGTTTTTCCTTGTAAAATATGTCGTAAAATACAAAGCATGAAGGCAAGGCAATATTTTTGAATGGTCAGGGAGACAGTGACTGCCGTGGAAATGTCCCTTAGAAAGGGAGAGTGCGGATAACAGAGAATGCAAACTGACACAGAGCTCGACACCTTTTTCGCCTAACATGATGACCATAACACAAGCTAGGCGTACAGTGTTAACAAGCAAATCTGAAATGGACAAAACAAAGAAAGATGTTGTATAAACGTCTTTGACTCTAAGTTTAAATAATATAACAATATTAAATGATGTGGTTGAGTACACCAGAACTATTTATTGACACTCATGCTAAATATAAGTTATAGGTTTTCTCCGTCAAAAAAAACTTTCGTAGCAGCTTCTTCCTTCACAGTGAGCCAGGTTTTTATCTTATTTACCGTGCTCATCATGGCAGTCTCCTTAGGACTACACGAGAAATCGGGATTTATTTCCTTGATTATCTGGCGAGAACTTTAAAAAGGGCTCGCATCTCCATGGTTGTTCTAAAAATTTAAAATAAATAACATACGTCTTCATCATTAAAATAAGAATGAGAATAGAATCCGATTTTGAACGAAATGCAAATAGAAGGAGTTATGTCGGTTAGCTCGGCGTCTAATAATTTACCTTATCTCTCAGCCGTGTTTTTGTTTTGTTTTTGTTTTTGTTTTGTTATTGTTGTTGCTGTTGTTGTTGTTGTTCTTATTATTATTATTATTATTATTATTATTATTATTATTCTCGAATCATACAATTGGCTATCAATATCAATAAACTTCCGTTATAAAGGTAAAATTTCAAATTGCGACAATTTGTCCTAAATTATTATTTTCGTCACAACTGAAGAATTTTATTTAGGTCAAAATAAAAAAATTAATGGTCGTTGTTATTCTGGGCAGTGGTGTCGGCTGGAGTTGCGTTGATTGATTCGCTCTCGGTGACAGTGACAGATCGAAATAAAAAAAAAAATGGGGCGATTGGCTCACTATGAATGTCATGATTATACTTAAATACTGGCCTGATTACTGATTTGGTTTCATACGAACCCCCTATGCCTTAAGGGCTGAATATTCCTGGTTGTGGATAACAATTCCACGCTGTAATGAAAGTAGCATTCCGAATGCACAGTCTGTTTCCTGATATTCAGTTAACAGAGAAAGACACCGCACACTAATATAATTATTTGTAGGCTTTCAACCACATCGCAATGACACAATGACAATTTTATTATTTCTGCATCAGTGTGTGTGGCCATGAATCACTTGCTTTATTTCCTGCCTTGTGCGAGTCTAAAAACAGTCCGACACTTTTTTTAAACAAAAAAAAATAACACAGAGAAGGCTTCAAATTTCGTCCTTTTTAATGGCCCTTTTTTTCAGCAATGTTATGTAAACATATGTTACTCATAATTTAGGGGTAAATCATATCTGGGCATGGGAATTATGCCATTTTCATTATTTTAACTTTTTTTCTCACATATCGCATATACATTTTCCGTTTTTCTACCTTTTTCTATCCTGCTCTTTGTGCTGTACATTGTTCTCTTCTGTCTTCTCCCGTCTGCTCCTTCCTCTTCTATATAGAGAACAATTTTTAAAGTATCTCAACTACTTTGGGGTTTGGATCCGTATTTGCAGATTGGCGTAGAACGTCCAACACAGTCATTCAGGTCATCGCCAGAACAAAGCGACATGACTGTTAGCTCTGGACATGACAGGCACTCCCGTCCACTTCTGTCTCAGCAGTCATTGCCTTATAGTGTTTTATTTACTACCTTAAAGCTAAACGAGTTGTACTATACTTGTGCGTTATAAGATTGATATGTGTTGGTTTAGATTGAGATATGCTCATAAGCTGTTTCGCCCAGGAACCAGAATGGCAAATATATTCTCTGACCTTATAAATCAAAAGTTGGGTTAGAAGAACAAAAGAATTCCTTTTTTATTCCACATCTTAAATGCATTTTCTTTTTACTTCATGCATATGACACTGTAATTCATAATAAATGAATTTAAAAAAGATTCAAACGATGAGCCTTTGTACTGTACACAAACCATAATAGATAGTACAAATTTACTTTTACGACTTCTTGCCCCATCTTTTTCAGACGCTTTTTGCCTGTACTATATATTTACAAATAATTTCAGATATTTTTTATCCACACTTTGACAGATATATCGATGTTATTGAAATTCTGCTTTTGCAAACTTTATGAAGCATATTCCTAGATTTACTTCTGTTTACAAATTCCTAGGTGACTTTCATCCCTTTGTTGTCAATGAAAAGTCGATTTATATTTGATGCCCCTTTATCCTAACAAAGCTGACGCATCTCTAAACTAAACTAAAACGTGTGGCCCACAGAATACCACACCCATATAAAGTTATTGCGAACTGCAATAGTTTCAACAAAAGACGTTTTAAAACAGGATTAAGAAGTTATATGATTACATAGTGCAAAACCTTTATGGGGAATCTCCCAAGGATTATCTCTACGATTTATCTGTACAGCATTTAAACACATAGTTCAGGAAACTTTATGATGTCACTTCGTGTTCGGGCTCAAAAGAATCTCGGTGGATGATGAATAGCTGTCAAATGAAAGAATAACTTTGAACACGGCTACTTCAGAAGTAGCTGTCAGTACTTCTCAACATTTCAGAAAGGTAAATAAAATCAAGAGAGTTCAGAATCCTTTTACAATTTAAAGACTTATTTGGGTACAGTAGAAGCACTCCCTTGATTTTTAATACATTTCAAATATCTGCTTTTGATGATAATTATGTGTCTAGTCAAAACTGAAGTATCACCTGAGATTGAGTTTTTCCAGAGCTCTATAAATGTTATTTCTAACGACAAAGTTGTGTCAAATAAATCAGGAATGAGGTGCACAGGAATATGGCAAAATAAAATGACTTAGAACTTTAAATGAAAGCCTGAAATAAATAGAAACGAAATAAGCCAGATTTGATGTGGCTGAAATCTTGAAAAATCACTGGAGAAAATGAAACTCAATAGTAAGTACATCATAACAGCAATTCTTCAACAGAGTGATGGCGGCTCTGGTGATATCAGATCGTGGTGGTGTGGGTGATCTTGAAGCTATTATAGATAATGTTTTATGATTGTGTTACAATAGTTGTATTATAAAGAACGATAATGAAACGAACAAGAAAGATATATAGAGAGAAAGATATTTATTGACGGGATGATTGTCGTTGGATCACCAAGATGTTCAAAATAGACAAAGATGGCATCGACAATGATTTTATTATTAACAACATACCCCATGTGATACCCCATAGCAGTTCTAACATGACTCATACCAAGCAAAATTTCCTATACAGTACTAGTATATTCTATCCCATACAGTCAGTATCGAAGTCACGTAGGGCGTTCTAGATACAAAAGGCAAACTGTCGGTCTCTGCAATCAGTTCATGCTGACTCCATTGTCACAGCGCCCTATGAAACCTCGGCCGCTCAGTATGGATTCTTTTGTTGGGTCACGCCCTCAGTTTCTATTGCAGTGAGGTCGTGAGCGGTTTATAACTCAATGGTGTTGTTAACATACACTTTTTCAACATAAAATGCAGTATGCGCTAGATGATTTTTCAAACTGCCACACTTCTTTCCTAAATAGAAATCCCATACGAACCGACATAATAATATTGTGTCTAAGTCATCCTTTTTTCTGGTGGGGAGGAGGGAGAACGTTTTAAGTTAAGTGTACCGTGTTATGTATTTAGATGATATTTATGTCTCTGGTTTTTTAAAAAAATCGGAAGCCCGTCTCTAGTACGAACTAGATAATTCTCAAAGAAGAATTCCCACTAAAATTCCTTTTCTTCAGTGTACATATACATACACAAACTCGTGCACACTTAGAACACACACAGACATGTGACAAACGGTCCCAGTAGCATTGTAAATGAGATGCAACACAAAAACCAGGGAGAAAAAAAAGTATTTAAAAGTGCGTAAGCATGTGAACCCAAAGCATATCTGGTTACTTGATGGATTAAAGACTTTAATTATTTAAATTTTTTACTCATGTCTTTTAATCATGATTGTTTTGGGTCCTGATATAGTATTTGGTAAATGGAAATATAAACAGTGACTGGCTTATCCATTAAATAGAATTTATGTTAGCATATAAGCAAACCGGGAAGCAATTTTCAGTGCTCAGATTCTAATACTCTAGAGAGGAGACAGCGACCTATTGATTTTCATATAATTTATCAGCTTTCTAGTTTTACGGTTCCTCAGTACTGCCTACAGTTATGACTTCCTTTGCAATTTTTTTCTTCTCTGTTTCTGGTTTGGCTCATTCAATGGACAAAACAGTCATCGTTGTTAATTCCATTTACCTATCACATTTCATACTAAATATCTAAGATACCGATAAACGAACGCGGTGGACCATTTATTCTTTCCGTCACTGTCAGAAAGTTAACAGCTTCGTCAAGATATAAAGTACTAAAATTCTGAACTTTTCCTTATTCCACCATCCTAACATTACAGAAAACTTCTTATAAAACTTTGCTGTCTATATTCCGTCAGATGGAACGAGCACTATTTAAGCTCTTCACCGCCCATACTTATCTTTCTTCAGTGTTTTATTTCAAAAGGCAGTAACTAGCTGGGGTTTTTTTTAGTAACTAGTTTTAATGTGCATGGGTTTCTCTCTCCCTGCTTCTTTAGGACATCGGCCCTAGACCAAGACTTTCAGATGTGCTGCATTTGGACTTATAATTAGTCCTTATAGAGGCGATATGGGTGAAAAGGGATATCATTATGTCTTTAGAAATAAAACCATTTGGGTAATTCTGCTCCTCTATGTAGAACTCGGCACCTAGGCTTTACGGTTATGCGATAAGACTTCGTCTCGGTATCCAGTATGATGAACTAGACTAGGTAAATTTAGATGCCAGAAAGCAGCAGTGGTTTTGAAAAGTGGTGACAGGCGGGAGATTTATCTTCTATAGTTCTGGCCTCAGTTCTTATCGCTAAGGTCCACAGTCTCTGACAGTTGGAGTTTGCTCGACAAACCCCTGAGACAGGGCAGGGGCGGAGACAGCAGGAGGTAGAGGTCCTACTGAGAAATGTGTTATCAGAAAGTTCAGTTTGGCCACAGATCTTTCGGTGGTTGTACAGTCTTTGACAGCAGCTGGTGTTTAACTGAGACTGACAGAGGCGGAGGAGGAGACGGCGCGGGTCTGTTCTCTACCGTGAATTTATGTCATACAATGTGTAGTTCGACTCCTGACCTTTACAGTCTGTGATAGCTGGTGTTTGGTTATCAAACTCGTAGACTCACAGAGGCCGAGTAGGGCGGGAGCGCGTTCTGCTATTGAGAATTTGTGTCATAAAATGCGCAACTTCAGATACAATCACCAGGCAGGGGCGGAGCCAAGAGGAGATAGGGGAGGATGGTTCTCTTACTGTAAATTTGTGTCATAAGAATGTCTAGTCTGGCTACCGACCTTATTCCAGCTTGACAGTCTCTGACACTTAGTGTTTGCCTGACAAAACTCTGGAGACCGGCAGAAGTGGAGACTGGAGGTGGGTGTGTTTTCCTTCCCTAAGGCGCTTTAACAAAACGCCCTCTCGCTGAAACTTCTGTCTCGAGAAAATCGCCATTTAGTTTTTGCTACCCCAGTTTTAAGATGCAGTGAAAAAAGAAGGTTTTCGATACTGAGATGACACAATAGGTTGTCCATTAATACTGCTGAAGTTAGACATTATTTGAAAAGAACACGAAATACCGGTCATTAAAATACCAGTAATTAAACTGTGATGAGAAAGATGTTATGTTAGAGTAGGTTAATACTGTAAAATTGGGTCATAGAATGTGCAGTGGGCTCAGATGTAGCTAACGACTTAAATGTGTGAAATGTTCGGGAAGTGAAGAAACATGTAGGGGGAGGAGATGCGATTACGAAAAATGAAATGCGCAGAGAAAGAAACTGCTGGATTAGTGAGGGTAATAGAGATATTGAAGACAGGATTTTGTAGTAACTTTTATTGAGGTGATGAATGATTGGGTGACAAAGGCTATGCAGTCTATAAGAAGGAGAGATGCTGAGGTCTAAATTTAATCTTGAACTAGAGTACGATTTGAATTGTTAAACTAATAGAAGGTTCAGGGATAATGTGATGGGGGGAATGGGAAAAGATAGGGTCCAAATCCAATAAAAAGAAAATTAAAAAGGACTTTGCAAAATGAAATGTTGAATTGACACAGACTACAAGGATTCGACGAAATTGTTGTCCAGATTGTTTGACTTGTATTTCACAGGCTTTCCCTCTCTTTCTTTTCATGTCCTTGTTCTAGCAAATGGTACGGCGTCCTCCTCTCCTCGCCACAGATGGTATTGATGATGTTGATGATGGTGATGTAGAGCTTATTGGGCTCTAAAATCTGTTGCTTCATCAAGCTCATCACTTCTCAACAATATTTCATGTGATGCAAATTATTAAGTTATTTACTGGATGACAGACTACTCTTAGACATTTATGAAAAGTGACGATGATGAAGAGGTGGAGAAGAAGAAGAATAGTGATGGTGATGGCATTTCATTTTTTTGTGTTGTGACAAGACACTAATCTGGTCTCTTAGATTTGGGGTTTCTGTTTATTATTATTATTATTATTGTTATTATTATTATTATTATTATTATTGTTCTTGTTGTTCTTGTTTTTGTTGTTCTTGTTGTTGTGGTGGTGGTGGTGATGGTGGTGGTGATGATGATGGTGGTGGTGGTAGTGTTGTAGTTGGTGGTGGTGGTGATGGTGGTGTTGTTGGTACATGTACCATTATTGCAAAATAATAATAATAAAGATAATGGTAATATTCCAAGTCCCTTTGATAGATTCCTCTCCTCTCTTTGAGCGCACTGCTTTTTTTTTTTTATTCCAGCTGGTCAATGTAAACAGCATTTCACCTAAGGAATATTTACATTAAATGAACAGTTAAAAAAAAAAAAGAAAGAAAGTAAAATGATATCAACTGACGATAGCAGTTGTAGAATTTTACAAAAATACTGATAATAATTCTGGATTAATGGAACCAGCTCTGAGGAAACACCAGCTCTGAGGAAACATTACCACTTTGCACAAGACTGAGCCTTTCAAAGCTACAAATTACAATGTACTACCAATTCGGTCTACAGACGTTTTTTTTTCTTTTTTTAACTAATACGTGTACTCCTCTTAAAGGTACACAACTCTCTACCATGATTTTGAAAGATCATTACTCAGGTGTCTCCCTTAAATTGACCTTGCCCTCCCCCTCTGTGCCATGGTGCCTGTCTACTGCAATGAGAAAATGAAAAGATGGGTGAGATTTTATTTATTATTAGTTTTATTCCACCGTACGTCTCACATTGTTTCACCCCATTCGTTCTCCCTCCCGCCTCCAGCCCCCCCCCCCCCCCCAATTAAAAAAAAAGTAAAGCAAAACACTTTTATTCTTTTTCACCGTTTGGGGTAACAGCTGTTTCACAAAAATCGCTCTTTTTAGTCAATTAAAACATACCGAAAGAAATGGGTCTTTTTTATAGTTTAGAAGTCCAAAACACTACCGAAATTCATCAAAATTTCCATCATCGACTCCGTCTATCAGAACATCACACGAAGATTAGGCAGGAGCATGCAGAGACGGCTTTGCTGATGGACCTGTAATTTGTTGTATTTGTAATTCGGTACGTGGTAATAGAATGATTTCGGCAGATCACAACACCTTTCATCGACAGCTGTGTAAGTTGATAAAAAGTTGGTACGTCCATGGGGGGGGGGGGGGGAGCTAAGGAGTGTGACATATGAGCATTCTTTTGTGGCGGCTCCAAATTTTTGTGATGATCTGGCGATTGAGGATCATACTTTTGATGAAACTGTCAGTTCCATTCCCTGGAATGACTAACTGGCTTGTAGACAAAAGCACACAGGGTTATACAATGTAATAATTTACAAAGGATACTGAGATCGGCATTTGCCTGATCTCAAGAAAGTCAAAGTCTACCAAATGCAAAGTAGAAAAAAAAAAAAAGTAGAAGAAAATAAATGGCCTTCTGACAGTACATCTTTCACGAAATAGTTTGACATTCAAGATTTTTTTTTTTTTATTCGAATGATCTAATTGTCTATGATCCTTAGTGATCTGTGTGCTGTCGTGTTATGGTATTAGGTAATTCATTACTATTTATTTATTTACTATTTATCACTCCTCTATGTTTGTGCCGAGTGGAATAGTATAATTTCCTCCAACTGTCAGAAATAGATTAACTTCAATAGTAATTGTATCCACTCGTCACAAATTCAGACTTGATATGAGCAGGTTTGTAAAAAGCGTTTCAGTAGTATGAATTATATTATCTACTTTCAAAAGTTTGCTATCCGATGGTATCAAACATACCCATCCTAAAAGTCCTATGAAAGAATGAATGAAAATCATCTAATCTGGTTGATTAATGCGAATCGTTTATGTTTTATCACACTGGAGAAATGATAATGTAAACTATAGAGTATTTCACTCTTATTTTAGCTATGGGATCCAATATTTACATAAATTTATAAATGATTGTGAAAAATAACAATATTAAGCTCTCGCAATGAAGTAAAGCTTTTCAGTACAGACCGCTTCACACTGTTATCTTTTATGCTTTACATTGGCCGCCTATTGGCAGTTTTGAGAAACCACATACCACGCTATTACAGAAATCTCCGAACAAAGTTTGTAATAATTGGACAAAGAAGTTCGATAATAATTCCCAAAAAAGGTTTGGAAATGTTATCCTGCACTTCAGGGATTTAAGTCAACAAGTTCTCTCTCTTCCTTTTTTCCTTCTTCTCTCTTTCTCTCTCTTGGTCTCCTCACCTCTCTCTCTCTCTCTCTTTTTTTTTTTTCTCTCTCTCTCTCTCTTTATTATTGTCTTTTACATCCTTTTTCTTATAAGCTGCCTTGTTTCTTATTTGTTCCTTTGATGTTACTGTTATTTTTCTGTTGTGTATGTGTTGTTTTTACCTGGATTTTTGGGCCTCTGTTTTTTTTTATAAATTATCTGAGGTTTTTTTTTGGTTATTCTTGTTCTTGTGTTGTATTTGTATATGACCTATTTGCCAAGCAAGGACTGTAGAAATCTATCATGACAATTTCCACTGGATGGTGTCACATTCAACAGACTATATCTTCAAAGCTACAATAAATTTGTAACTGCTCAATAATTTATCAAACATGGCCTCACTGCATTGAGTTTCTTTTTTCAGTATATTTCTTGTTAAATAAAGGAAA
>JBCEWB010166071.1:0-10330 GCA_039654565.1 Peronia peronii | reverse complement strand
ATAGATAGATAGATAGATAGATAGATAGATAGATAGATAGATAGATAGATAGATAGATAGATAGATAGATATACTGACAGGCAGACAGACAGACAGACGCAAACTGACAGACAGACAGACAGACGGAAGAACAGACGGATGGACGGATGGACGGATGGGCGGACAGATGGAGGGATGAACGGATGGGTGGATGGATGGGCAGATGAATAGATGGCTGGCTGGGTAGATAAATGCTATATGGACGGATTAACCATAAGTTGCTGAAAGTGACAGTGACAAACATTTTATTTAACTAACAAACTGAGGATCAAAGAAAAAGACGCCAGGCTGAGGAACTTCAAAAAAGAGGCTATTAGGAAAAACTACATTTATTGTACAGCAACTCTCTTAATCTTACGGCGAACAATACCTGGAACTTAAAACCCTACACGTGTTAAGAGGCCGATCTGCTCAAAACATCGGTCATAATAGACGGCATCTACATTACTTTCCAAACAATACACAACACAGTAAACAAGACAAACAATACACAACACAGTAAACAAGACACTCTCTTTTATGCTGCCATATATGAGGAAACAGAAATTAAGATAATACGGCCATGTAATAAGATCCGGTGGCTTTGTTAAAACTGTACCACAAGAAACAGTAGATGGAACACGAACAAGAGGTGGACAGAAGAAAAGACGGACCGGCAACAATCAGGGATGGACAAAAGAGAACATTCGCGGAGACCCAAGCCTTGGTCCACCAATGAAGAGGATTATTAAACAACTCGATATGACTCCAAGCGAAGTTAAAGGCTAAGAAGAAGAGACTAATATAGGGGTAAACCGTTATTCTTTGATCATAAATAGATACCTAGCACAGTTCGCATGAGAATACTCTCCTCTGATACATTCAGAGCAAACTGTAAGGTTGTTGTCGTGTTTTCAACACTGCACTACTCAAAACTGATGCATGAACTAGTTGAAAAAAAAAAACGTGTGGAAACCGTGAATAAATTCATCAAAGAGAAAGAGGTGTCAAAGGTAACAAAAGCAAACAGCTGATCAATCAAGACAAATTTCCGTCGGTCGGACCAGGCAAGTGCCTCATATCAAAGATTGACATGTCTTAAGGCTACATCTGTTCCCGTTTCAGAGAACATAAAGAGGCGGCAAAATGACTGTTGAACCATTAACATTTTTCATGAAGAAAAAATAGTCTCACAATTTCCGGATGTGTTTCTCCCACTATGAACCTTCTAAAACTCATTGAGTTTACTCAGCGAAATGCACGTTCAAGTTGAAAATTGACATGTCCTATTTCAATCTATGAGTAGACACGCAGAAATTCGCAGTGAAAGGCTCAACGTCTTATTGAAGAACGTTGCAGAGACAATGAATAAAAATCATAATTTTGTGGCTAACCGTCCAGCCTGAGACATAATACATACTCCGTGAGCCTCTTCTATTCTCTGTCATTTCTAGATCACACTGCTGAAGTGGGATATAGGTTTTAATATGCAGTTTTTGAGTGCCTGCACTTCATATACTAAATGAAACATCAACTACCTTCGTCTAATCATAAGGTTCACTTGCTAATTATTCGAACTGAGACTATTCAAGAAGTAGAAAGTTACATTAATAAATAATCGGACGCACAAATTACAATTCGCAGTAGTACTGATCCAGTTGCCGCTGCTATATTATCTTTGCGCATCGATTTCCAGCAATAAAGAGGCATCAAAAACATGCAATGACGTTACTCTTTATGACACGCAGAGATTATTACTGAGTACTCTGCTCCAGGAGTATCACCTTTCTCTAATCATTATAGAATGTTACATCACAATTGGCTTTAGAATGTTACATCACAATTGGCTTGCTCTGTATCCTGAATTTAAATCATGGTTTTCTAAGGAATACAAATTCATCCAAAAGAGCTAGGCTATAATCTACAGTCTACAGATTTACCAACATGACATAGTGCCGCAGTTTACTTAATTCGAACGCAAAGAAATTAGTATACATGTATATCAGTTTCTGATTTTTAACCCTTGATGTTCTGTTTTATCCACTTTCTCGTTCGCGCCCAGATGTTCTCTCACTCCTACATCTGATCATCTTTTAGTGTGTAAAAGACAGTGCAACCGTCTCCCATCCGCTCCAGTCTCGGCTACGACCAAGCGACCCACTGGACAGCCTATCGTCTCAGACTAGACTTTACATTATATGTGACAGACAGTGAACATGTTCTAGAACGTAATGCCAACCAGTCTCACAGACAAAGCAAAATAATAGTTTTAGTCCTCAAAATCAGTGCAATAGTTCATTATTTGACTGAACACAAATCTGGAAATCCCTGGCGGAGTGTGTGTACGCCCTGCTAAAAATAGAACACTCATTTACGGGTGTTACGCTCCACCGCGACATCTCATAACAATGGAAGATCACAAAATTTCGGAATAACCCGACGCCGGAAGTACGTCAGTGGTTTTCCTACGCCATTAACTCATTAATACTTCTCATTACTATTATTATTTGGAGGGGCTCTAGGTTCAGTAGGCTCACAGTGAAGAGTTTTAGTCATACATTTCCTGCTCACCGTAACAGGGTCAAACCGAAAAGTGAGGCAAACTTGTGAGCAGTTTGGATTGTTTGTACCCCATGCTAAAACTAGACGCAGGGTTTCCAGCCTTTTGCTTGGTCGGAACAAATCTATTCGGAGAGGCGGGTGACGTCACAGTGTACATCGGACAGAGCTGAGACTGAAGCGAAATGGTGACGGACAAACTGTGTTTGCGTGCCAACAGTTCACCTCACCTCGCTCAGCAATCTTTCATCACTCACGCCGCCAACATCATACACGGGTGCTCTTATCAACCTAATAATTTCACACTTATCTGACGTGATATAACACTAGCACACTTTTGTTTCCTCTTCCATTTTATTATCATTACTGTTATCTCTGCTTTTTTATTTTATGTTATTTTTTGTTCATCGTGAACCGAACTCACTTCCCTGCCCGTAATGCGGTTATTGTTATTGTCGAGGGCAAAAAATCGCATAACTCTTGCGAGAGACGCGATCTTCCCCTGCCGTTGACAACCCCCCAACAGCTCGGCCTCATCAATAAAATTCCGTATTATATAACAATTCTGAACCAGTTTCCTGGTTTTCCGCCCGGCTGAGAACATTGGGTCCTCCTAGCCCGGGCGTGAAGTTGAGTTATTAACAGCGTTTTTGAGGAACGTTCTCAGACGTGATGCGTTTACGGTGAACTATTGACAAAACGTGTACTTCATGTCATAAATATTCAAAAATATCTTGTTTGATGTGTATATGTGTATGTATGTGCGACTCACTTTTATTATTATTAATATTATTTAATACAGATCACTACCGACTAGATGCAAAAAAAAAAAAAAAAAGCGCCATCTTTTAAGTTATCCATATTTCTCATTTTATTACTTACCATTATATTCACCCTCTCATCTATCTTACAACCATCCTGAAAAAGATCAGATCTATGTCTTTATGCCTTAACTACCTAATTTTCAACCCTCTTAACTACTGCGTTTTCCATTTCCAGAACTATAGCTCCTCTCCACTCCCCGTCCTACTTATACGTAATATCACTGGAATATGACACTATTTCCAAGTTACATCATGACATCTTTTCTTCCCACATACCGCGTCACGTATCCAGTTCTTAGAATTTCAGTATGTAAACTTCTATAATTTCTTTATCGCTACCTGCGATATGTCACCGTCTTTATTACCTACATATCCATGCCTGACTACTAAAATTTCACCCCCTAACCTTCTGTCTATTCGATATTTCACACGTCTATGTTTACCTTCCTATATACTACATCACATCTTCCAATATCGAGATTATTAATGCCAGTATTTCTACAACACTGGCCTTATTTTCATCACCTTTTTTTTTATCAGCTCCTACTCCTCACACTTAGTATCTTTTAGTTATACATCACAAATAATAACAGGGCCTTCCCTGCTTTTCCCCACTCCTCTGACTCAAACTTATAATACTGATTCTTTAACCCTTGAGGCGTGAAGAGGCCGAACATAGCTCGAAGACTCACTCTTTGTACACTGTATTTGAAAGATCCTCCAGAAATCCTACACAAAATCAGCGCAATAGACAACTCGTCTAATTCTATCGCTATGTAGGTTCATACTATCATTTTGCCAACATACAGATGAAAAATATCCTTGAGGGAACACTGGCATTCATTCTAACAGTTTCAACTGAGGCTTTAAGGGTCAACTTCACGTTCCATCACTATTCCCTCCCCTCCCTCTCCCTTTTTTTTCTGTCTTCCAATAATCTCCATTTCTTTGTCTCAAGGCTGACCGACTATCTCTTCCAGCTCTGCACTCCCTCGACGATTTGGTCCCCGACCATAGACTCACCACTAGTTGAATGACTCCCCATTACCGCCTTATCCCGATGATAAATCCCACCCAATGCCAACTAACAGATCAGATCCATTCCTGATAGCACGGCTGTATCAACCCTTCTTTTTTTTTTTTTCTGCCTTCCATTTCCAACAATACACATTGTCTTTGTATCAACACTTATTATCTCCTCCTCGCTCTGCACTCCTCGACCATAGACTCACTACTGGCTGGATGACTCCCCAGGGCCACCTTATCCCAATGATATATCCCATCCAATGTTAATAAACAGATCGGATCTATCCTTGATAGCACGGCAGAAATAATATCCAAAATATGGCTACGGGTTTGCCTTCTCTCTCTCTCTCTCTCTTTCTCCCTCAGCTCCCACCCTTCCCCCTCCCTTAACCTTCTCAACTACAGAGCATTGGTGACATATGCCTACCTGAGTATTACATCTATAATATATCGGAAATCTTTCTCAAAACACTATGTGCGGTAAGATAGGCCGAAATTAAAAAAAAAAAAATATGGCCCCATTCTCTCTCTTCCTTTTTCTCCCTTCGCTTTCATCGTTTCTGCTTTATCCTTCCCAACTTCACGGCAAGTATCAGGCATATATCACGCATATCAGGCATATAATCGTTCTCAAAACACAGTGTATAATACGACGGTCCGCGCCGAAATATCCAATAAATATAAGTTCTTTTTCTCCCTCGCTTTGACTCCAGCGTTTTCCCCTTATCCTTCATAAGTTCAAGGTATTGGAAGCACATACGAGTATTACATGTATATCAGAAATCGTTCTCAAAACATTATGTATGGTAAGGCATGCCGAAATATCTAACCATGGCTATGACTAAAGGTCAGCATTCTCTCTCTTTCTCCATCCGCCACATTGGTAGATATTTCAAAAGGCAGAGCTCCATTTAAGGCCACCAAACTCATGCCTCTTTACTTGAAATATTTTCAAGCCGGCAGTGATTGAATCTATAAAAACTGCTGATAAAACATGTGCATCTCGCTTAGAGCCATTAGCCAAATTAAGATACTTCACAGGTAAACCACTGATCTTCAGTTTAATTGCCATCTCTGACTTCCGTTTATCATCAAACATCTGAGAACACTATCTGGCCCACCCAAAGGCTTGATAAAACCTTAATCTGAATAACCGCATAATAAAAAAAAAGCAGTATTATATAAAACAAGCATTTGAAAAGAGCCAGGTGTAATATACAAAGACGAGACTTACGGATCTGCTGAACTGGACAAACACAGAACTCATACATGTCTTCGGTCACTTGGATCTACCCCCCCCCCCCCACACACACACACACACACATACACACACATCCTAAGATCTCGCATTTGCATGTTCTACCCGGCTCCTATTGAATTCCTACTCTTAACCATACTGCGTCCCACCTTATTCTTTGTCCTGCTACAATGTAAAACAGGACTTTGGTGATCAACATGCAAACATAAACATACCCTTCTAAACACCACCATGACACACACCACACATATATGATTATCTGCGATACAGATGGCTTGAGGAGTTGCAGTGCGCGAACAGTATCATACAATTTCAGTTTAACTGAATACCAAGGCTCCGTTTATAGACCAAATCAAATATAGACAACATTGTCGAGCCCACCCAAAGGCAAGATATATCTTTAGCCTGAGTAGTGAGATAGGCCAAACAAATAAAAAGAGTATTCATAGCTCAAACATCTAATTTCAGATCTAGTTATCTGCAATAAACTGTGAGGCAAGTCTTTGGAGAAAAAATAGATAATCATCTACATTCCATTGCAGCACACGTTCCTCATGCAGACTTTACTATAGAAAGGGGTTGGGGGTAGGGGAGGGGTGGGGGGCAATTACGAAACAGGCAAAGCATAAAGTATCAGCTTAGGATTTTTATTGGGGACACAATTTGAAACAAGTCTTTACCCATCTACCATTCCGAGAGATGGTATGGCATGCACGTAAGCCATGATCCCAGATTGCTGAGCGTTTTACCAATCGCTTCCAAATCTGCCAAAAATATGGTGAACTGTTGAATCGAACCAGACAAAAAAATCCTCACGTTCGTCCCAGCATTCTTCTCCCAGCATCAAACAAATCAAGAAGCAGTGGGTGGTAAATTCTGATCTAACCAGGCTTGTTCTAAAAGCTGTTGGTGGTCTGTGAATATGTCAATATGCCCTGTCTTTGTTCGCTATATCATGATGATAGACTAAACTTCAAGATTAACTGAGTTATTTTTGAAAAACCGGAGGGTAAAGTTTGGAAAAAATAATTTCAACGTTTTTCTGGCACAAGAGAGCTAATGAAAGAAAATTCCATTGAATCAATGCGAAGTTTTGATGTCTTTCGACGGCCACTGAACTCTGACACTGCAGTATGGTTTAGTCATGTTTTGCTTAACATATTAATTATACCTTCCCCACTGCCCAGTCAGTTCAAAATCACCCATGCAATTAAAAAGAGACAGTGAATTCGGGGATGAAATCTTTGTATGATCACTGAAGTGTAATACTGTAGTGTGGTTTGATCATGTTTTTGAACTTGTTCCATTGCCTAAACTATCAACAATAGCTCATGGAAAATGTTAATTTATAAGATAGACGGTGAATTTGTGGAGTTTTCAAAATTTCAAAATTCTGGATGCTATGCTAGCCTGCATCGTAACTGGCGATAATAAACCTAACATAAAATTTACTCCTGTTCAGCTACTTCCAAACGCCATGTTTTCCACGCAATGGAATGAATGCCAACTCTCAAAGATTTTGCGCACGTTCATGAGGAACACACGGCAAAGTGCGTCTGGAACTGAAATCACACACTTGTAAAGTTTCCTCCACAGCAAAAAAAATCACGAAATTTTGGTATTTCAAATTTCTCATGATCTGATGTCGATAGGAGAGGAGTGAGGACAGAAAAAGTAAAGAAGTTCTGATATCGCAATTTTTCCCAAGTCTGTGGCCAATAGGAGGAAAATGATGACAGAAGCCAAGTATTTTAGGTAACAAACAAGCAACACTTTGAAGGCTGCGTACACACAGATATGATCTGGAACTTGGTATAAAAAATGGAGTGAGAGAATCAACCACTGCCAGGTATTTTGCTTTGATGAAAGACTGTATACAGGTATGGCCAGTGAATTATTTCTTCAGCCGGCTGAGTTTATTTCCATTTGCCAAGTACAAGAACGGAAACACAAGCATTGTAAACAAGGAAAAATCACTTTGGCTTCTGAAATTATGAAAAAAAAAAATTATCAAGATGAGAAAGAAACATATTCTCATAACTTGGTGAATTTTTCAGATTTTCTGTTACTCGTGCTTCAAATACAAAAGAAAACATGACTTTTTTTTTTTCCTTCTTGACAATGATTACATTATATCTCTTGTATCCGGCAGAGGGAAACAATCTCGCTGACGGTAAAAATGGCTCAACAGAATCAAAATTGACTGTCAGTCTGAAACCACTAGTTTGATATAAGCACTTTCTTTAAGTCTACGTTTTGATTTAACCAGGCTTGTTCTCATGATTGTTGCTGATGTTTTTCTCTGCAAATGTGCCTCTTTTTATACATAGTTGCAAAATGGCTGTACAGTAGTCCACTGACTTCCTTTGTTGATCTATCAAGTCTGATCTATCACGTCTATCTTAGTTTTTTTTCTATTTTGCATGTTTAAGATTTTTTAAAAAATGTTTGATCTGTCATACAAGATTCTACTCCATATATATATACATAGTATGCAAACTTCACTGATTAAACTGAGCGAATCAATGAGGAGCCAAACAAAAGTGTATTGCAGAGATACATTGCTGGAAGTCTGCCCGCTTGCAAAGTAAATCTTACGCATGGCCCGAGGGACAGACAAATGAGGGCAAATATTCCAATTAAATTGACTACGGTAATTGAACTATCTGTGCCGCGTTCTCTATTTCTCTCTGCCCCTCACCCAATTTCCTGATTTGATCGCTTTCGTCATTCCTTCCTATCTTTCCTTCCACAGATTTACTCATCCACATATCCCCACAATCACTCATACAGCAAGTATCTCTCTTTCAAATTGCCAAACTTTTAGATCGGAGTAAAGAATAAATGTGTGCTATGCTGTGAATGTTCTACAACTGGTTTTGTAAAAAGTTATGTCAGATCGCTTGAGCATTAGCAACAGATGTACTCAAACATATGAGACTTCTTCACTCTTTCTTTTCAAAGGTTAAAAATAAAACAAAGATAAGAGATGGATCCACATCCTTCAGGGTGTAGGTATTCTTCTTATACGATCTTTTCTTTGTTTCAAAGACCGTTACGATTTTCCTTGATATCTGATACCACTATAGAAACAGAGACACGGGTATGTGGACTGTCAAAAACTAAAGAAGAAGATTACGTTATGAAGCACTGGTAACTATGAAGACATGCAGCCATTCAAGGAAGGAGAGTCAGAGAGAGACAGGGTGAGACAGTCAGAGAGACAGGGTGGGAGAGAGAGACATGATGAGAGAGTCAGAAAGAGAAAGGATGAGAGAGGAAAGGGTGAGAGCATCAGAGAGAGAGAGAGTGAGAGAGAGACATGATGAGAGAGTCAGAAAGAGAAAGGATGAGAGAGGAAAGGATGAGAGTGAGAGAGAGGGTGAGAGAGACAGGATGAGAGAGGGACAGGATAAGAGTATCAGAGAGAGGGCGAGAGATTCAGAGAGAGAGACAGGATGAGAGAGAGAGATACAGTAAGAGAGTCACAGAGAGACAGGGTGAGAGACTCACAGAGAGACATAGTGAAACATCTCAGATAATTCATTATCCTTGTGGTTTCCAGAAAATTTTGGTCTACAGAAATTGATTGACGTGATCTGAATTTTCTGACAGAGGAGATATCAGGATGAGCAGGACAGAGAAGAGAGAAAGAAGATGTGAACACTCGAATCACTATAATTTTCACATCAGTGGAAGCGAAGGCAAAGTCACAGGAGAGTTCTTGAAGATATCAGTCTGTGGAACACAAGTATACAGTTTCAAGCTGGAGCCAAATGTCCCCCATGGCTAACGAAGCTTATTTTCCTCCCAGTGCCAACAAACGATGGTCGTCATTTGGTAGCGTTTCTCAGAATTCTTCGGCACCTATCGATTGCCCAGAGTCAAAACAAACTATATGGTCCGGGTCTTGCATTTCTTGGAGCGAAATCGCCCCATACTTGTTTTCTTTGGATCTTCAAGATGGCTTGGCTTGGCTTTTAAAAACCAGACTCGACTTTCGTGGTTCTTAAGGTGAAAGTAAGACATCTGCAATTTCTGCAAAACATACGGTTAAAGGTGAGTCATTGGAATCTGCCTTTAGGATGGGATGGGGAAGATGAGATGTCTCAGTTTGCCTCTAGAAGTGCCAGTATTTTGAGGCACAAACAAGACTGATCAAAGGCTTATCCCAACAGGTCGGTAGATTTACCTATCGCTTCATTGTTAATGGGACACCATAGACCCCCCAGGCCAGAGAGGACCGTGGAGAGCCAGCTTTGGTAACTCTGACATGTCTTACTTTCATACTTTCGATTCTCTCTCTCTCTCTCTCTCCCTTTTTCTCTGCTTTTATTTCATCGTTTTTCATACTTGGGTCTACTAACAACCAAATGTTTTCTGGAATGGCCGCTAATCTGATGATCTTAACATTGTGTTCATATGTGTCAATCTCTGCATCTTTAAATCAGCCATCAATATTTGTAGTATGTCCTTTCATGCGATACTATTGTTGTTCATCGTCTCTTCCATAAGATATATATACCTGTTTGTACATCATCTCTCGATCGTCCGTCCATCCACCTATTCATCCATTCATCCATCCATCCATCCATCCACCCACCCATCCATCCATCCATCCATCCATCCATCCATCCATCCATCC
>JBCEWB010166061.1:0-10331 GCA_039654565.1 Peronia peronii | reverse complement strand
AAGGTTGAAATGGTTGTTTATCACAGAAGCAAAGAAAAATTCGAAGTATGGATTTGAAACTTAAGGGAACAGATGTTCAAAAATTCCTTGGCATAGACCCAGGGGAAACAGACGCAAAAGAAAGTTTCGAGAAACTTGTTCGAAATTGAATCTTAAAGTATGGTATATAGTTTTAGGAAAGAAGTTGTAAAAAAAAAAAAGTTGCAGTTAAGTGAACATATGCATGATAAAGGACCCGCTGTAAGGGTTGGGGGGGGGGGGGGAGCTGGCTGGAGATCCCAGTGGTCTAAATCGAGATTTGAGTCCCTGGGGTTTCACATGAACCGCACGTGATCAAGCAGGGACAATAACGTGAAGGGTAACAAGCCCTCACTCATACCCACCCCCTTCACTCCCGCCTCATCCGTCTATTCCGTAAGTGGGGCAGATATTGCCAATCTAGACCGAGATGTTTACATAAGAAACGCTTGCTGTGCCCAAATATGGAGGTGTTAGGTTGTTGAGGACAAGCCAATACCAGAAGCCTTGCACAGTCTTATACAATCATATTATAAAAGCTCTCTATTAAATAGTACATGCCTTCCGGAAAGCTAAGGTTTAAAGACGCCTTTCTGTAGTCGCATTCCAAAAGTACAATGTATTCAATGGTAAATCTTTTAAATGGAGTTCATGACCAGAATCCGCCAGTAATACTTTCAATCTCGAACCAATTAAATTTTAGACAAAAAGATATTTGATAACTGGCCATTTGTCTGATTGATTGATTTAATTATTTCTATGAAACTATTGTAATTTTAGTCCACCTTGAATACGAATGTTGCACCCTTGGAAGGAAAAGACATGTAATTTGTAGATGTAGTAAAATCGTTCATATGCATGGGTCCTTTTTCTGTTGTTTTATTAGTTTCAAGGCTAATTCAGAATAAATAATTTCAGTAAGTCTCAATGGAGGAAGTAGTCTCTTAATGCTTGATACGATAAGAAATAACAGTTTTATTATCATGTTCTGTTGTCTATAGCTGGAACCTCAGTTCTATAAGCCTTGTTGGATATGACTAAAACCTCAGAGTCTTATCTAGACGGTCTGCAGAATCTGCCATCTGACACTGCGGTGGCTTTCACGATGGTTTTCCCTCAAACAATGTTGGGAGAAATCTTAACATCGTTCTGTAATACAACTAATGGCTTAATTTTTCTGATTAATACAGAAATGTGGAAATTATCAGAGAAATTTGTCTGGCACTCAATGAGAAAGGAGTGCTTAGAGCACCTAATATCTAGAAAGAAATTACAGGTAAAACAACAGGTTTCAGGTCAGAGACAGGGAAAATTATACAGAATCGCAGCGCATTAACGTCAGTATAGCACTTCTTTGTTTACCACCATGAACGTAATAAGGGAAATTGTCATTGTTCTGCAATAATGGCCTCAGCTAGGTCTAATACCTTCGAGATGTCGAGGAAAACAACAACAACAACAACAATAGCAACAACAACAACAGCAACAATAATAGGAACAACAACAATAACAATAATAACAAGAACAGCAACAACAAAACAACAACAATAAAAACAACAACAACAACAACAATTAATATCACAGGTCACTTTCGAGTCATACCGCTACGATTATCTTGAATTAATACATAATTCTACCTGCGCATTTCTCACATAATGACATTATATGGTGGTTCTGATGCTCTGGAATGCTAAACGATATCAGTTGTATTTTGGTATGAGCCTTACCTCTGTCAATATCTTAGAGCAATGACCAAATGAGATGCGACACAATGAAATCAGGCTCCTGTCAAATTTTGAGAATATGAAGTTATTGGTATCACTGAGAAGATTATTCATTTCCCTTTCTGTTTGTAAAAAAAAATGGTTCTACCTTAAGTAGAAGTCAAGATATTGGCAATTAAAGACGATGGGGGTGACCTGTTGCTGCAGCTGAATTTAGTGAGAACATGGCCGATCACTTTTGTTAATCCTTATTAGGATATGCCACTAAATTACAATTTTCGGGCTTTTACTCAATCTATTTCAGCAAATTTAACTCTGAAATGCGTTTTTACATTGATATAGAAGGGTTCTGTGAAGAAAAAAAAAACATTGACCGTTGAAAAACGTGATTTCTCCAGTCGCCTCAGTTTGACGAGAGCCCGATTTCATCGTGCCGCGTCTCAAATGGCAGCGGTAGGCAGTGTTAATATTATCCTTTTTTATTTTTGTGAACTCCTTTAAATAGATATTGTTTGTTTTTTTTTCCCTTTGTCAGACACAAGGTATGTTGAACAAGCCCCGTCTGGAGGGAAAAATCACTTTTTCGGTGTTTGCTTGAAATATACAGTATGAAAAAAAAAAGCCCGAAAACTTCATCGTGTAATGAAATGTTTTCATCGAATCATAATAATTCCAGCAAAATTTTGTGTGATGAATCTAATCTGTCAAACGGCAAGTAAAAAGAATGGTTTTGGTTTCTTTTATACACTGCCTATTAAACACCCCCTGTGCCTACGATAGGCTCTCCTTACTCTTCTGATCCTCCTGCGGGTGGTTATCTCGTCGGGCGGAACAGAAGTGGTCGAGGCAAAACGAAACCAAAGGAAACGAAACAAGACAAACCGTCTGTGATACGCTACATACTAAGACAAAGGCAGAAGATACACAGGGGAGTGCAAAAGTAGATATACAGTAAATATTATTTTATTCATGTTATAATATTTAATTCACTAAAATTTTGGGATAAAAATAAATGTTTGGCAGGCAAAATGATAATTGAATCATGGCTTGTATTGTGACAAACGAGGAACACAAACGGAGTTTAAAATTATAAAAAAATAATAATGATAAAGTTCCGATAAAAATATCATTATGGTTATGAAAATGTACTTTTATGATTAATAACACTGAAAATATAAAAAAAAGTGAGGTTAACCAATTTAATGTGCTGACAAACTTAAGTATTACAGCATTGATATGACACTTACTGTCTACTTTGAATTCTCCCCGTATGACGACGATTTTTGTACAGTCTGGCAATGGGACTGGTTTAAAAAGAACAACAACAACAATAACAATGCCCATTGTCACCTAACCTCAAGTACACATGTGACTACGCAGCCTCCATAATTATAATATTAGGGTGTTTCATATTCCTAGAGAAATGGCGGCCCAAAACAAATTCGGAGAAAATTTTGGCGTTTTATTTTAAAGATCTGTAAAGGTGAAACTGTTCGAAGTCTTGAGGATTGAAAGGGCAGGTAATTTCTTTTCTTCATCATCAATTTCATTGCTATTATTGTTGTTGTTGCTATTGTTGTTGTTGTTGTTGGTGGTGGTGGTGGTAGTGGTACTGACGTTGTAAATACTTTAATAACGATGCATGATATTTGAATGAATCGCTCATGGCTACGAGAAAATTAAAGAGGTAAAGAATGAGCATCCGATGGCTGTCAGATTGACACGCTTTTGTGGCGCATGAGTTATAACCAGAAGGAACATCGACATAAAGGGTAATTTTGCCGCTCGGAACATCTTTATCAACTTCAGTTCAGCCCTAAACCCTGTCTGGAATCATCGAAGTGCCTTCTGACATATTCTATATGTAACCGATTTTGAGAAACCGTCCTTCCCATTCCATTTAATTATTTTATCACGAATTCAAATGTAACTGTCTATAGTATTAAAAATCAACATATCCTGATGGCTCTGATCTTTTGGCCTAAGTCGGACTAAGGTCATATTTAAATATACCTATTATGTCATCCGCCCTACCCATGGCGCATCTGTTAATGTAAACATTATTCAAAAATGCCCACCTGTTATCCTAACAATAAACTTTTTTTTTTTTTTTTTGTAGTGGTCTAAATTATAGCATTATAAGGCAATAACTATGTTTTCTGAGATTTTCTCAAAAGTTAAAAAAAAAAAGACTTGCGACACAACATCACCATAATGAGGGTCGTGTGTCACTTCATCTTCTAAAAACTGCAATGCATATTTTATACGCCTTGCACCCAGGGCAAATGAGTCGGAAGTCGCGCCGGGCTATTTCGAATTACGACCGTTTTTAACTATTTTCCGACTCAGACACCAATTTTTGTTTTTCAGGTTAAAAAGGTTAAATGTTGGTTTTGTGAAAAAAAAAAAACAAACAAACAATTTCGGTATCTCTGTCGGAAATAGTTAAAAAAGGCCGTAGGTCGAAATCGTCCGGGTGACTTCCGACTCATTTGCTCTGGGTGCAAGGCATATATTAAACAAAGAGATAACAATCTCGATTTTCTAGGTACAGCTTGTTTTTCAGGATGAATGTATTTTATCAAAGTGGCTAGGCCAGAGTTGTGTACCAGTATCCTTTATTCTTAACCGCTGTAGATTTGGACTTTGGTCTCAACAAAAGGGTTTCCAAGTTCTCTGTTCTCTGGATGTTAGCGGTTCTGCTTTTCCTCAGTCTCACTGGTCATTCTAGCGACCATTGCAATGGAAGATCCTTGTGTCCAGCCCTGTTGGTTCCCAGTTACCACCTGGGAACGCCAGCTGCTAAGAACCGTACAGAGTGGCGCGCAACAATCAGAAGAGCTAAGGCCACAGTGGAGAGAAAGAGGTAAGAATCATATGAAAAGGCTCATGCCACCTGACATTACCCTCCACCTCAGACCGAATTTCAATGCGTATGTGGCAGATGTTGCAGGACAAAAGCAGAGCCTCCGTTCACATCAACGTTCCTGTCAAGTTTGACTTCATATCGCTTCATGGAAACCGATGGACACCCGACACACACACATAGAGTTTCTTTGCCAAATAAAAGAAATGTTGAACAAGCAGTGTAAATAGGAAAAAAAAAAAAAACGAAACACTTTAGCGCCCCTTGCTTGAAACATGGACCAAGAAAACTTCCAAATAATAATAATCATAATAACAATAATAATAATGATAACACTAATGATAATAATAATAGTAACAAGTTTGGTCAGCGATATTAGTTTACTTTATTAACGTACTCAATACCAAGTTCTTCGTATTGTTTTCCAACCTTTTTTGATGTATTTGATTAGTTGCCGGTGGACAGTCGTCTTAATTTTAAGACATTTTTTGTTTAATAATAATAATAATAATAATAATAATAATATATATAATATAATAAAAATAAAATATATTATAACAAGAATGTTTTCTTCTTATTGCAATAACTTTGCCAAATTGGTGATCAGTTGGTATGACATGAAGTGAAGAGATTTTATTTCCTCTTTATACTTGTTCAACACCTCTTGTGTCTGGCAAAGGGAAGTAATAGGGCTGAACACAACGATCTCCCTTTCTAGCAAGGCCACTGAATCTTGTTACATAGCCTTGTGATCTCCTTTGTCTTGTCACCATTATGAGAACGTCTTCCTTTGCCAATGTGCTGTCCGATAGCTCTGCATACCTGTTGATGTGTAAGATGACCCAAGTATAAGATGCCCTCAACGTTTTGATAAAATCTCATTTCCAGTGCCTGTATCTTCTTTTGCAGTTCCAGTGTCAGGGTCCATGTCTCACAGGGTCCATGTCTCTCAGGGTCCATGTCTCGAAAAGTCCATGTCTCAAAGAGTCCATGTCTCGCAGGGTCCATGTCTCGAAGGGTCCATGTCTCACAGGGTCAGTGTCTCTCAGGGTCCATGTCTCTCAGGGTCCATGTCTCGAAAAGTCCATGTCTCAAAGAGTCCATGTCTCGAAGGGTCCATGTCTCACAGGGTCCATGTCTCACAGGGTCAATGTCTCTCAGGGTCCATGTCTTGCAGGGTCCATGTCTTGCAGGTCCATGTCGCACAGGGTCCCTGTATCGCACGGTCCATGTCTCGCAGGGTCCATGTCTCGAATGCATATAGAAAGAGCGAAAACTACCAGTGTAAGCCGGAACAATGTCATGCAATCTCGGTGGATCTCATAACTATGAGGTTGGTTTAAGTCTCATTCTGTGGAAGGATAGATCTACGATAAAATGTGATTAAATAGATAGCATTAACTGGATAATAATGATGAAGGCATATTTGAATTTCTTTTGGTTAAACTTAAGGTGTCTGAAAATGAACACAGTTTAACTTTGATACTGCTTGTAATTAATGCACTGAAAAAGGGTTGTTTTTTATGTCCATTCGGGATAATTGCAGTTCATAGATCTTTTAAATCGCTCTCGACTCTTTTGAGATTTTGATTTTTAAAAAATTATATCTGTATTTTTTTTTCTGTGAAACGGTACACATCTGTTGTCCTTGTATATTTAAGTCTGATGCTATTCACGGGGGCTTTCTTAACTCAATCACTCACCCGCTTACTTATTCACTCACTCACTAACTCCCTCATTTACCCATTGACTCACTCACTCACTTACTCATTCACTCACTCACTCACTCACTCACTCATTCATTCACTCATACTCACTATCTCACTCACTCACTCACTCACTCACTCATTTATTCACTCACTCACTCACTCACTCATTCACACATTCACTTATTTATTCACTCATTCACTCACTCACTCATTCACTCACTGTCTCACTCACTCACTCAATCACTGTCTCACTCACTCACTCACTCACTCACTCACTCACTCACTCACTCACTCACTCACTCACCCACTCACTCACATTCACTCACTTACTCATTGGCATCCAGACGGTTTCCAACCTTGGCACTGATATTAAGAGCCTTAAACTATTTTCCATTGAATCCAAATTAGAAACTTAAATATTCTCATCTACAAAAAAATCACTCAGAAATACTTTGTCTAAACACCAGGTAGAAAACTTAATTATGTCTGATTTTGCGGTATAAATTGTTATCATGACCCATTCCAACCTTCTTTATCTTTTTATTTATTTATTTTATTTATTTATTTATTTTTGCCTATTATGTTTTCAAACGTCAAGCTTTGTATTTGAACAAAGATATAGTTTATTTGTCTTCAGTTCGTTCTTTTGCTCCTTGTATTGTTAGGGTTAAAATGTAATGTACATATTTTGAACACAGAAATATTATTATTTGTTAATAATCGTAATTCACCATTTAGCTTTTTGTGCAGCGTGTAGTTTCTTTAACACTGACATTTCAGAGTTTATTTTCATACATAGAGTCAGACATCACTGTTACGAGCGTCTGACATTTGACCTTTGATATCTGACCTTCACCTTCACCTATCCTTGACCCAGGAGCGCCTTTGAAGATGAGGCCACTAACCCCCTTCAACACTGTAACATTCTCTGCCCCCTACTTCTCTTTCAGAATCAGCTAATCTCATCCCTGTTCATTGTCAGATGTTGTCTTCCCATCTCTTCTTTTGTCTTCCTCAGTACGGCTGTCCCCGTATCTTGTAAGATGGGCTTTGATAGGCCTGACCATCAGGATGCATAGCTCTACCATCTCAATGGTTGTTTCTTCATAATAGTTTACGTTTACGTTCTATATATACGTCTTTCAACCTCCTGGTGGAGGTTATCTCGAAAAAAAAAGTCCTGTTTTAAAGAATTCTGTCTTCACTTTTGAAAAAAAAAAAAAAAAAAAGATGAAATTCTTTCTTCACTTTAGAAAAAAAAAAAAAAAAACCCTCTTCATTTTTGAAAAAAAAAGAAAAAAAATTCCTGTCTTCAGTTTTGGAAAAAAAAAAATAATTAAAAAAAATATCCAACAACTCCCTATTCTATTTTTTTAAATTGAAGATGTGTGTTTATTGTTTTTTGTTTGTTTCCTATTCTACTTCAATATGGCCCCTATTACTATTTCTATTTGCCATATTGTTTTGACTTTTGAAATTTAAATGAGGTCCTATCACTTGACATCGTAATTATTATGTAAACATTTGCTACTGCTCGCTGTTGTAATGAAAAATTATCTTGTCGCTGGCATGGGCTTCTCAAAAACAATTAATTAATCATATCTTATTATTTGAAATCTTTGATTACATTGAGTTACAAGGTGAAGTCAGAAGTCGTTTTGTATGGAGATTGTTCTACGTGGTTAGGCTTCATAGCATAACAGGATATTGGTATGTTGTACGTCAAATTCTATGGTATATTGGTATGTTATATTTTCGCTCTGCGGAATGTTGTACGTCAAATTCTGTGGTATATTGGTATGTTATATTCTCGCTCTATGCTATGTTGAATGTCAAATTATAAGGTATAGTGGTATGTTGAAGTCTAACTCAGTAGTATATTGGTATTGCATATGTAATTATGGGGTATCTTGATATGTTATGTGTCTAACTCTGTGGCATGTTGTATGTTGCAGGTTTAACTCTGTAGTCGGTTGGTATATTACGAACCTAACTCTGTAATCTGTTGGTATGCTGTATATTGGTATATTGTAGACCTAACCAAGTAATATATTCCCACGTTGAAGGTAAAGAGGAAATCGCTCAAAAGATGACAAACTATAAAGCCCTCACTGTTGTAGGTACAAAGAGCACTGCATACTGTACTATGAGAGTAATGAGAAAGAACTAGGGTGGGGAGCAATAAAGATGTATGCTTCTTCTTCTTTCCTCTTTTATCTGTCCTCTTGTACCGTCTAGGACGTCGAGGGAGAAAGAGCTTTCGGTCTCGATGGCCTCCCAAAGTCCAACCCCTCGTCCATAGTCGTGGGAGGTGGAAACGGACAAAGTAGGGGATTGCTGGGTTTGGAAGATGTATGGCGTGGGTTTAACCCACATGACCGCTACGGTAGCCATGAAGACCATCCCGGGTCACCCTGAAACGTCCGACTAATGGGGCTCTGGTGAAGCTACGACGGGCCTAGCAAGCCGGTGGTGGATTACTCCGATTACTTACTGCTCAAGAAACAAAAAGGAGAAAGATGTATGCTTTGGGGGTTAAGTGCAATTTGTAAAGACGAGACACTACGCTTTTGCTGGACAAAAGCAAGACTAACACTTAAGTTTTCGGTCGCTGAGACCATATTCATATAACAATAGCAGAAAGTAAACACAAATGTACTATATTGACATTTGAAGACTCCAGTGGAAAAACCAGATAAGTCACATTTTGGTGAAAAATGAGTTATTGTTCCGACGTTATAAAGCTCAGCGCTAAGATTTGTTAACCAGAACAATAATTCGGAAAAACCAGGTTAAGTTCCGCTAAAAAGAGAGTTTTTAAAAGGGTATACGGTGAAAAACTATAGACTTCTAAACTGTAATTTCTGTTTTTCTTCCTTTGTAGAAAATGTGACTTATCTGGTATCCTACGATTCTGTGTAATTTCCCCTTTCTTTGCTCTAAAGCCAGTTCCTTTACCAGGAATTGCCTTCCAGGTCTTAAGTGCTTTAAACATATCTTTCTCATTCATTATCAGGTAAAGTTTATTGATATTTTCCACATTTTATACAGTAATCAGAAATGTTAAGCGATAAACTGTAGCCCAGAATGATGTTAACATTCCAGTATTGAGAGAACGCCATCTCACGGGCCAGTGTACTGTATTTTCATTTGTAATAGTATCCAAGTTTGAGGTGCCCTAGATATGTCGGTAATATCTCATCTCCAGTACCTATATGAGATGCGGCAAGATGAAATCAGGCCCTCGTCAAATTTTGAGCATATGGAGTTATTGATATCACTGTGAGGATTGTTCATTTCCCTATCTGTGAGTGAAAGAGACTTTTGTTCTACCTTAGGCAGTGCGTCCACTAGCTGTTTTGATCAGCTACAAACGCGACTCGTATGCAAATGAGCCTCTTTTAGTCAGTCAGTGACTTGTTTTGCCTGACTGCGCGATTTTCCTGTGTGCACGATTTCTAGTCAGCTGGACAAGTGACAAAGGGACGGTGAGCTCCTCTCGACTGAGAAGAAATTTGAAGCCGTAAATATTTTAAAGACATTATGGTATTGTTTTTTGTTTTTTCTTAAAATCAGTTTTGTTGTTTAAATGGCGCAACACCAGATTTGTGTTGGAAAGCGACCAAATTATTAAATTAGAGCGGCTGTCCTAGAAATCTTGTTGCATGTGTAGGTGTGTTTACACTAGATTTAGTATACATGTGGGCACTATCTACGCAAGGCCAGACCTTAATATTAACCACAGACTAGGGGCTCGATTCACACCGTGAGTGCTCGGGCCATGCACTTCTTGCTGCAAACGGCATAGATCTCTGTACTTTTATGGTATTAACTTTCTCTTGATGGTGATGGTGTCTGTCGATTGTTATATACATGTGTATATGGACTAATGTGTGTTGTGTGATGTGTGTATTGCTTGTAAGTGTGTTCGAGAACGAGATAGATAGATAGATAGATAGATAGATAGATAGATAGATAGATAGATAGATAGATAGATAGATTGATAGATAGATA
>JBCEWB010166050.1:0-10331 GCA_039654565.1 Peronia peronii | reverse complement strand
TAAAGCTATTGCACGCGGTTGTCGAAAGAAATCAAAATTCTGAGAAATTCGCTTTCAAAGTTTTGCGTTATATCTCCATAGCAACCGACCCAACATTTTTAAAAGTGACTCTTATCTAGTTTTCGAGTTTAATTCCATGTTTTGATATGTTTACAAGATGCAGTGATGCTAAAAGAATAGGTTGGTGCAAAAATCCAAAATTCGACCATTTGACCCCCCTTGACCTTTTTGCCCCATTTTCTCGAAACCGCCCGGTGTATCTTGTGGACCGAACCGTCGTGATGAGTCACATATTGACAGTGTCCCCGCTTTTCCATAATCAGTTAAAAAATATATTAGATCTAAACTGTTTTTACTGCCCGTAGCCGCAACTTCGTGGCTTTCAGTCTTCATAGAATTCAAGGTGAGGCTGTGGGTTTAAAAAATACTATGAATGCAAATGGGGGATGTCGTTTTATTTTCTCAAACAAACTGATTCTGTTAGTATGTTACGTTCTCTATACCTCTGTCAACCTCCTGGTGGAGGTTATCTCGTCTGTTAGTAGATCAAGATGAGGAGAATTATATACCGGTAGTGCATGATGTCCAAATGTAACTGTAATGATTGTGCTGTGCAGCCAAACTCTTGAGGCTAAAAGGTTGAAAAACGTTGAGTGGACGGGCAAAAAATGTTAGATATTTGGAAAAGTCATCACGTTTCCTAGAAGAGGACACATTGAAGTGGATTCTGTTCCATCTTTCACTGATATATATATATAAGCAAAATATATATACATATATTTAATAATATTGAGAGGTATCATAAGAATTGCCCTCATTGCACTTACAAAAGTAATAATATGTGGCGAACAATCCTGGGAACAGAAATTTCATTGTAGATATTACATCATATTTTGAAATATAACTAAGGCCACAGATAAAAGTCGGTCAAATATTAAAGTGAAAAAATATTAAAGTCACTGCAGCTGTCAAAAAAAAATTAATCTTATTACGAGAGGAGCCAAATCATGTCAGAAAGTTATAGATGTTTGCAACTTGAACGAGTGCATTACCCTTTCAATGTCACCGTTTCTACGGTTACTAGTTCTTCTTATACTGAACTCCGCAAAACAACTTATTTTTGCCACTTATTTTCTCCAGCTGCTCTAAGACAAGACATATTATAATCTGCCACATTGACCCTGTATGGAAATATTGGAAATGAAATCACGTTGTTGGCCGTTGTTTGTTCTTTCACAAGTTTATATAGCCCAGTTGAGGGGATTCAGGCCAGACCGTTCCCTTAACTAAACCAAAAGATCTAGTCACACGACATCGATGTTCGCTCTGTTCTGTTGTGTTACTGTATCTCATCCCCTAGGGGAACAACTAGGACAAGAGAGTGGATGTCCTTGACAGATAAAAAAAAAACAAAAAAAACAAGAACTCCAGTGCAAGGTTTTCACAATTCAAGTCAGAAGTCGAGTGAACCAGACTAAGCCTGTATGTGATTGTTTGTTAGCCTTGCCTTATTTGAAGAAGAGGGGCCAAGAGATTGTCGTGGGATAGCATTTCTAATCAAGTTCTGTATTGGACACCCTGTGGTCGAGAGGTGAGAACGCCACTCAAACATAAAATAACATCATGCAATCGATAAAGAGCCGCCTCAGGTTCACTAGAGATGGAGTTAGACATATACGTTCACTGATGACCTTCTCTCCCCTCCCCCCCCCCCCCACCCCGAAATACTTAAAATGTCATGGTATTCATGAGACTAGCAAAGATTTTACGCCAGCCCCTCATATTATAAATAATAGAATAAACTACGAAGAGTTTCATTTAAAAAGATCTGTATCACGCAATTCATGTACATACAGCATAATGGTTCAAGCAACCTTTTATCGTCACCTTATCCACAAAGATTCACATAACAATGGAATGAACACAAGACGTTGGATAGATGTTCAAGAAAAGTGTCCGCTTAAACTTGTCTTTGAACTGTTGAAGAGGTTAAGTTATGCATTTACGAACGATTATTTCGTTACTTCAGCAGTTCAATGATGATCTGAGCAGTATAGATGATCATTTGGAAATTATGTCTGTTCTGCTCTAAAGTTTGAACCGGTAAGTTCTGTGAACGATGTCAGAATGACTAGAAAAACAGTTCACTGGATGTGACAGGCAAGCACTGCCGTCAATTTTTCATTACTTGAGCCCGTTGACGCCAGTGAAGCTTCAAGACAATCTGAGACAATACACCTTAGCAGTTAGTCTTATTCAACGTGTAAATACTTGTATCAACATAGATTGTAATAGTTGTATGTCTAGGAGAAGTGTCTGCGGACACAAGCAGTTCTGCAATGGCTGGGATAAGAGAAGAACTCCTTGTTGTAGTCTTAGCCCTCTGTAACAAGATGAAGCTCCAGTGAACAAATGTGCAAACAACGATGCACATACCAAAGGTATTGCATTTTAGCTGCTCTTCATTTTAGCCTCTGTTTCCATATGATTTGAGATGACTCCGCTAATAGTAAATGTCACGAATTATTCATTTCTTTTAAGTAGGCACTGACAGTTTGGGAAGATAACTGTTTGATATTGTTCCATCAGATCTAGTTCCAGATCTTTGTACTTACATTTTTCCTCTTACAATTTTTTTTTAATGACAATATTCAATTCCCTCATTGTTCATCTTTTTCCATTGCTGATGACAAAACATGATTCTGCTGCTGTTCTCCTTAATGAGATAGGGAAAAAATCCTGGCCACAATTATTATGTCTTTGTTGTTCTGTTTTTGTTTTTGCTTCCCTTCGGTTGCCTATTGGTTTTTTTTTTGGTTTTTTTTTTAATACTTGGCTAAAAGAGAACCTAAGGACAGGCGTTTATTAAAATAGAGACTTCAGTAATTTTTCTACCTACCAATTTGAATAAAACTAAAATATTTCAGACCAACAGAAAACAACACACACAGATAAGCAAACAAACAAAAAAGAAAACAAAAAGAAAACAAAAGTAAAACAAAACAACAACAAGACAAACAAGGACAAAATAGTTTTATATTCTATAGAACGCAAAGTCGAGCAAAACATCTGCAAAGAAACGATTCTTCTTTGAAATTTCAAGACTACTTGTACTGAAACATTCTCATGTATAACACAACGTTCAAGCCTGTTGGAAAAATAAGCAAAAGCTGGGAACAAAGTTTTCAACAATATTTAGGGCAAATGTGTCGTCCATTCTCAATGGTGTCTTTCCGCTAAGAGAAAGACACAAAGACGTTCTGTTTGCTCATCTTTTCAAACAAGTGGTAGAAAACATTTCATTTTTACCTATTCAAAAGAAAATTCTATGTATACAAATGCTTGACATCCGCGAACTTCGCTACAACTTCTGGTGCTGTTCCATTTATTTAGTCTTGATAGTTTTCTTTATTTTTCTTTTTTTTTTTGCCTTTTTTTTCCTCGAAAATTAGCAGAGCACCGTCTAACGAAAAGACCAGAAACCACAAAATGCACTATTCAACAGATATTTAACAAAATCAAACAAATTAAAATCGCTCAAAGTTTTCTCAAATTAATATTAATCTTTATTGTTCAGTAGTTGACCAATCATCTGTTGACCACATTTTCTGACTTCATTATCTGTGGATCGTCACATCAAGCCTGTGTGAGGAAGTCAAGCTCTGCCTCTAATTCTTTTCTTTTTTTTTTCTTTTTTGTAAACACTTTTTTAAACATATGTAGAGCACAAACAGATTATCTCCGTTTAATTTCGCCATAATCAGACAAGGCCAGACATCCGGCTTTTCTGCAGGAGAACCCAGAGCCACTGAAAAGAGCAAATCCAGGATAAAAGTGGGAAGGGTTTGGGGGGAGGGGAGAGAACAGATTTTATGGTACCTTGTTTCACTATTGAATGACATTTTTTAAAGTCACCATTCGTATATCATTATATGTAGATCTAACAAGTCAAAATGAAATAAAATTTTAATTTTTTTTTTTTTTGCTCGGGAAAAAATGTCCTTTCAGTGTTATAATATAGTTTTTCTAATTTAGTGTTATCTAATTGTAGTTATTTTAAAGCTTCTCCTAATTTAGACTTTGCAAACAAACAAACAAACAAAAAAAAAAAAAAAAAAAAGAAAGAAAGAAAGAGGCATCAATTTATGAACTTTAGCATTGAACGACCACTAAATCTGGGTTACAATTCAAGAAAAATTGATCTCTTCGCCAACGAGTTTAATTCGAAATCATGAAAAGCCAACAGTCGGGTGTCCATGATCAGGATGTTTGGAGCAATTGTTTCATCATATTTGTAACATTGAATCATGATTATTACCTAAACTGTTTTTTCTTCTCAAGTTTAAACTCTGACCCTGCGAGGTGAAGTTAGGACAGTAGCAGTTTTACCAAAGGAAAATCCCTCCTTGTCGTCCTTTATGAGTGAGGTCCATTCACGATTAATCCCAACTCAGCAGGTCGACTTGTCAGTTGAGCTCCGTGGCCTTACCTACTCACCCTCAATTCTATTTGTCAGTTGCGCGATGTACTTGGCTACATGGGGGACAACATGACGGAGAGGGTTCTGATCGTAGTCAGTTTAAAGAGAACGAAAACGAAGTTGAGAACATTTATGTGGACAAGGCAATGGCTAATCAGAAGGCAAATAAATTCACAGGCATATAAATCTTTAGGAGCATTGACGCTCCATCCACTCGATTTTCAATATTTCCTGATCTGGCAACAAAACTACAGTTTTAAAAGACCACCGTTTTGATACACAGACTCTGCTTCTTCTGTCCAGAATAGTTTGCTGTTTTGTTCTTTTGTTCAGTTCTACTACAGGCTGTTCGCAACTAATTTATTTTCTTATGACAAAATTCACATTCAACAAGGTGTTTAAAGTCTTTGATAATGTTCACTATATCCCTTGCTCCTCCATGACCTTGTTGCTCTATGCTTTCGACTAACGCTTTCTAATAAAGCAATGGCTTCTACATTTAATAGGTTGAGTTAAGAGCACAATGTGATTCTTGATTTTCTTTTCATTTTCAAGTTGAGCAGACTATTAATCGCGGTGAATGATAGGCTAAGCTGATCTCTAAATCTATCATTCCACATGATAACTTTAGGTCATCAGACAGGATGTTATCAGACAGTAGTCGGACGGAAGAGGGCTTGAGGAGGGAGGGGGAGGGGGGGGGGAGAATAGCTCAGTGTCGATTTTGGCTTGATGGCTTGACGGAAAACTATCAGGCAGAACCTGACTGGCACTATGCTATTTGGCATGATCAAGCCAAGCCAACGGTTTCTCCCGTCAAGCTCCATTCCACTTGTCCGCCCTGGATGTATGGGTCCCTTAAAGCGGGGTTGGTACAAATTTACGGACAATGAAAAGTGGTCGATGTTATAGCTGAAAGCAGAATGGAAAGAGAAGAGAGATTATTTTACTTTCCTTACTGGAAGTGTATTCGCAATCGACCTGTCGACCACGAATACGGTGTGTATTCGGAGTCGACCGAGTTTCCGGAAGTCGCTCTTCTGAAAAAGGAAATCTGTCTTCTCGAGTTTGGTTTCATTTTTAATCAGTTAGCACATCATTCACAGCTGTACACTAACGTGCCTTGGTTTGGCCCCATGGATCTACCAGTTTCTCGGCCGGTCAAGGTTCACAGCGGGCCCACCGACATCGTGCGCTTATGACTGCAGCAGTGTGCAAATGTCTTGTATTTAACATCGGTAGTGGCACAAATGCCGAGATCTAATCACCGTAACAGTGGCATAAACACTCGCTCCGCCAACCAGTTTACTGATTTCCATAGTGATTACACATGCATAATTACATACAGAATTACTCTGTCTTCACTTTTTGCCCTCACTAATTATACTACACGTATTACATTTACATCCATTAGATCTATTGTTGTCCATTCTATTTCTTCTATATCCTGAATAAGCTTCAAAATGATGGTATAATGTTGAATTATATCTGAGAATATTAAAACTGCACATGTATGATGAGCAGCAAAAGTCACAAGTACGGATGTAAAATGTGAGCTCAAACAAAATCAGACACTGACAACATAAATGTGTTCAAAGCGAAAAGCTTTCAAAAGATTCCGCATATCATGGGCGACAAAAACTATCAAATGAAACAGAGCTTTAAAGAGAAACTGAAAATCTAAAGACAAATACTAATGACATACATGCTCTAAAATATTTCGGTCATACATTGCACATAACCTATTTTGGGAGAATCCGCCAAATAAAATTTGACACAATAAGACATGTAGACTTTTTACTAGGTCTGCATTGAACTTTGATAGGCACGCATAGTACATGATCAACAGTCAGTCCGCCAGTTGACTGCAAATGTGCGATGAGTTCATAGTATCATGCACAGTGGACAGGTCGACAACCAATGGGCGATGCGTTCATAGTCGACAGGTCAACTACCAATGCGCGATGCTTTCGTGATCGACAGGTCGACTACGAATACATTTCCTTATTCCCCCACACAGAGTATTTGTCTCAGACACTGGCATCGTCAAGTGAGCAAGACTAATCTATTCATAACATTTGAACCGTTCAAAGCCGCTGACTAGATCAAAAGAACCAATAGAGACCATTGACAAAGCTTCTTTTGTGTCATTTTCCAGCAGCTCACATCACGTATTGCTCACATATAAAAGATCAACACCCGGCCTGTCTCTCCTTCTTTGTCAAGGGACCAGATCAGTGGAGATATCTCGGAGGGCTGTTTCCTCAACGGCAAATATCACCAAAGTAGCACTAGGTAATTTCTTGCCTTTGTATGTAAAGACATTTTGTGGCGTGTCTGACAGGATAAATGACAGAATTATTGGTGAAGGCATTATTTGAGAGTGAAGTTCCTAAAGAGATTAGCAAAAGAATTATTATTCTTGTTGTTCTTATCTTTAAATGAAGTAAGATAATCTGCATGTTCACCTTCTTTCATATTTTGCTTTGTTAGTAAAAAGTGTACAACTGTGTCTATTCTTGTGTATAAACATCACTGTCTAATATAATGTTTGAAATGCCTCCAATTGTTTCCACAAATCATGTTTTCAACGTACTTACAAACAAAGACAAGTAAATGCTGGATTCCAAACAGAAAGAAAACAAATAATGGAATAAAAAAATAAAAAATAAAAATTAAAAAATAAATCAAAACTTCTGTAATGTACGTAAAATCAGCACACGATCTCTTAACAGTCTATGCTCCTCTCCGACGAGACCCGACATTTGGCTTCCCCATCCAAGAAATCAGGAAAATGTTCAGCCACTGAGACAGCAATTTCAATCTTTTCTATTCCTCCGACGAGATTCAAGCAAATGCACAGTGCTATGCTTGCATAAGATAGACTGCTACTTGTCTATGAATTCAATATTGTCTTTGCCTCTTCAGTCACACCAGTAATTATTCTCTGTTTATGCTTTAGCCTGTGTCTGTTTATGCGCTGGCTGACCGGTTGACCCAGAACATCTGCCGTTAGACCTGGTCCGACCGTCAGGAGGCGGGGGTGGCTTTAAAGCATTTATTGTATAATCGTCATAACTGGTTCACAAAATCTTCACAAATGTCGGTTGTGTTTGGCATGGTTTCTCAAAGGAAGGTTTAAAAAATGACTATGTTATCTTTTGGTTCCAAAGACAGTTTTATTTGGGTCATTTGTATCTTTTAATGAAGAACAGAAGATCGAAAAAACAGAATCATGATGGATACGTATCTGCAATTACGTACTCCTTTATGGAGACAGAAACATGAAATTGTAGGGGACATTTCATGGTGTTTGACTTAAAAACTGCCCTTTAAAGATCTCTATGAATTAATTAATTAATCGGTTAATTTTTCCTTGTATCTGTGTTTTGTTTAACCAATATTTTATCCTCTGTTAATGATCTCTTTCTTCTTTTCTTTCTTTCTTTCTCTTTTTCTTTCTTTCTTTCTTTCTTATATTTTCCCTTTCATGTCGTAAGTCCAATTTGATACTTTTTTTTATTTTGTTTTTATTTTACCTTTTTAAATCCATGTTCGTACTAATTTACTTATTAATTTCGTGTATCACCCTAAATGCCCTAACTTATTTAAATTTTTTTTTTTAAATTGCCAAAAGATTCAGAATTGTATATAAAGTAATCAACTATGCTCTTTTTTTTTCTTTTGCAGGTCAAAATTTGTATGTTTGCAACGAGAAGAGGAAGAAGAAAGAGGAAGGTCGAATGGATGCAAAACTGGTATCTCTTTTGTCTGCCTTGGGCTGTTACCTGATAATGTGCCAGCGTTTACAACCTGCACTGGGCAAGTCCTTTTCTCTCTCTGTCTACAGCCGGGATTTGTCATGCAGTTTTCATGAAAGGCTTAGCTATGGCTGTGCAGAGCTGGTAGATGATCGAATCTATTCCTCGATAGGGTGTGCCAGGCTTTGTTCCAAAAGAGTGTTCTATGAGGGCTACAGTCTGGACATCACTGGCAAGTGTTACCTGCATACGTATTGCATTGGACAATCTCATCTTTACACCAGCTGTAGCAGTAATGATGCTGACATTCGTTATTTCCTACGCAAACCTGCATCGGCAGACGATTGTCTCAATGGTGGTATTTGGGAAGAAAAAACTTGTCGTTGTATGTATGGGTTTCTGGGACAGCGTTGTGAAAGATACGCCGAGAACTGTGAAGACCTGGATTTGTCTGAGAACTACAAAATTGCTTATCGAGCACTTTTCTATGTCAAACCTGTCAATGTCTCCTCACCATTTCGTGTGTACTGCAGTTTTCATCCCGGTAATCCTCGAGCTTTTCTACTTCGGTATCACAGGGCTCTCAAAAGGCCTGACTTTATCTTCAATCACACCTGGGATGAATATGTGAATGGTTTTTATTATGACAGCTCATCATATTGGACGGACGGTTGGATAGGACTGGAGACAATGCATTATCTGACAACTGTCGAAAAGAGACAAACCCTCGTTTTGGCATTGCGTAATATCTATAAGAAAAGGGTTGTCGATTATACTTTTTTCGGTACAGTGATTGGTGACGCTTCCACCAACTATCAACTTTACTTTGACCACTTCATAATAGGGTATGCAGAATATGTCAACGGATCTGCCCTGGCGCCATGTCTGTCTCCTGGTTCTCCCATCCCTTTCTCTACCCCTGACGTAGACAACGATTTGGATCCCAATGTCCACTGCGCTAAAGAGGCTGGGGCAGGCTGGTGGTTTTCTGAATGTAGCCCTCGTCCCAACTGTAACCCCCTGGGCACTCGTTACCTGAATGACACAGAAAACATAACAGCCAACAAAATTCACTTCCAAGGGTTGGACTTGAGAAACTCTCCTGAGCTGTTTGATCACTTGCGAGTCTCTCTTGTTTATTAATAGCAGTTTCTAATCCTATTGCAAAAGAATCAAGAAGAGACAAGATCTATTTTAAAACTATTGGGGCTGATGTTCTGATATTTTTATTTTGCAAGTGCTAATCGGGTCAGTTTTAATTGATTCCTAATGAAATTGACTCTAAAAGAGAACTAAAATGATGATGCAGGTGTTAACTGCTGTTCTAGAGAACTGCAGCAAGTTTTGTTGGTGTGGCTGTGAACACAGCCTTACTTTTATCTTGATGCATTTCGTGGTCTGACATTTCCTGAGTTGGTCAATGTTGTCGAAAGCACAGTTTATATGGGAGGCAGCTTTACTTACTATTCAATAATAAAGGTGGTCTAAATGAAACGCTCCCCTTTCTCCAGGAGATGCACTGTGTGTTTGCTGAAAGGATTGTATGAAAGTTGGTCAAGTCTCTAAGTAAGATTGCAGGCAAGACTTTCTTGTTATAATAACAGATTAGTTTGTTTAAAGATAAAACAAATAACCACTTTCAGACCTTCCTTCTGAAATTTCAAGCAGGTCATTATGACACAGCAGCTGAGGATACAGGACAGTAACATCGGCCAGGCTCGTTTGTATTTTGTACAAGAGGTTAGGGAGGGATTAGGAAACAACAGATAACATTTTTTTTTCGCTGGAAGGCACAGGAATGCATCTTTTTTAATGCTTCATTTTTATATAACAACCCACCAAAGGACCAGTTAGGCACATTAAATAGTTCATAATGGTGCTACAATTTAACAAGCATTAGATCCATAAAATATATAAGAAAAAACACGGTGTGACTGAAATGCATTAAATACTTGATCAAACCTAGAATAAAGAAATGTCTTATCTAAAAATGGATCTATTCCGGAAACTTAAGCATATAGATAGATAGATAGATAGATAGATAGATAGATAGATAGATAGATAGATAGATAGATAGATAGATAGATAGA
>JBCEWB010166039.1:0-10332 GCA_039654565.1 Peronia peronii | reverse complement strand
ATATATTCGCCCTTATCCGAGAAGGCTAGACGTCGGGCTTCCCTACCCACTGGAAGCTAGGGGACCGTTGAGTCATTATAAAAATGCGGGTTTCCGATCTTCGTGTCCTTCCATCCCCCGATGCAGGACCCGCGAGTCGATCCCGACCCGTTTTCTCCGTGAGCAAACGCCAAACCACAGAGCCACTGCGTCCCCTTTCTGAGATACATAAACACTGCCAGTAAATTTAATACTATTTGCCGTGAATTTACTTCGGTTGTCGTGTCTTTGCATACATTTCGACAGTTTGGCCAACTAAACGACAATATTCTGGTATGTGTCCTATATTGCTGTACGGAAGTGCTGTCCGTTAACTGAAAATCAGTGGCAAAATCAGTCACGAGGAAGAATGTGACAAGTTACAAGCAGTGATAAAATTTTAATCTGTCTGGACACCTTTTTCGATTTCCCCCCTTTGAATTAGATTATTTGTTTCTTTATACTTTCGACATTATCACAACAATTTGTGCACTCGTTATGTCAGCTTGAGTAAATTCTTGATAATAGTTATAGTTCTCCCAGCTAGCCAAGAAGTTTAAAAACGATACACATTTCAATGCACACACACACACACACACACACACATACACATACAATCAAATCACAACAAAACAAGATAATATCACTTTGCTGAAACACAATCAGCTGATAAATCTTGCATGGCTGCAGTTCTTGAGAACTGGGATCTCTGCAGGACTTCTGATTCTTCGTTTCCTTTCCCCCACCACTCACACACCACACATATACACTTACTTATCCTCCATACATCATGGATTCCTTCTTCCTTTCTTCCATCATACGTCCGATAAATGGTATCGATAGAATGTGTGAACGATTTCACTAAGTTGAGGCTTCAGCACTTTGCTCAGGTCAAATTCTCGGCAAAAATTAAACTCTTCGAAGACACTAAAAAAAAAAAAGAAACAAAAAATAATCCGATCTGTTCGAAATCTCCCACGAAAACCGAACAATAATTAGCAAAACCAAATATTTACAGGCTGAGAGAGAGGGAAAATTCATAATTCTAAGTGTGTCAGTTTCTCCGCAAAATGAAAAGTGCCATAGCCTAAGTGGGATATTTCTTCTGTCCTTTTCTTGGACATGCTAGCACTCTGGGTGTGTCAAAAATAATAATAATAATATTAATAATGATAATCATAATAATAATAATGCACTCACCGCTCTAAACAATAAATGCATTCTTTATGGAATCACAAACAATATTAATGGTTAAATAATAAAATATAAGTGGATAGTGCATTCACTCTTTCAGCACAACTCAGTCGTATTTCTGCCAATTTTATTGTAAATTTAATCCTTAATCTTGTTTCCAGTGAAGGACTGATCATTTAATTTTTTGGACACTCCACATCTGAGATCTGCCAGAGATTAAATGCTGTTCTTGTGATTGAAATGGGAGTTGTAAGGATGAACACACTAGTACTCCCACTACTGTCACCATTTTCTCATCTTTAATCTCAGAGACGGTTCCTAGGAGCCATTTCAAGATATCAGCGTCTCATTTCTTTCCTTGCTTGCCTCTTTTCTTGCTCTCAGCTTTGCCTCACAAAACAGTTTTTAAGCAGCTGTCAGATTCTGTGACAAGATCGTACCACGTCACTTTCTGCCAGTTCATTTTTCTTTTCTTGATTGTTATCAACAAATAGTTACTTGTGATGTCTCTAATGATATCGCCCTCTACCTATTTAGCTGTTCTTCCCTTGTGAAGTAGAAATGCCCGAATTTTTCTAAAAGTAATGCAGGTTCTGTGGGACATGTGTCAATGTTTCAACAGAAGATAAAGGCACCAAACAAAGATATTGATAATATGGCCCTTCTTCGGGCTAGAACATAAACTAGCTTTGTAAAGATTATTATTTTAATGTTATGTCCCTGCTGTTTGTGTTCCATGAAAAAAAAAAACAAACAAACAAAACAAGAAAAGATGACTCTCATGATCGAAAGCTTGCCAAGGACTTATTCAATTATGGGAGTGCCTGCAATTGTACTATGTAGCCCGTAATATAATTCTAGCTATTACCTTATTGCACTGCTCTCACTCTTTCTTCTTTGGCGTATCAGTCATTTGTAGCATGAAATATAATTTTTAAACTTCACTTTCTTTGGGTCTTTTTATCCAGGTTCGGCAAAAGTTCTAACGTGCAAAACAGCTCCTGCCCTGTTAGACGTCAGAAATATTGCAGACAGCATTCCCACTTTTTTGTCTTTCTATTTGCTCAGTATCGAAATATTTTCTTTTTTCTTTTTTTAATTTCTCCTGCTGATTCTCTTCTGAGAAGTCCGAAGTAACAGACCCACAGTTAATTTTTTTCCTTCTTTTTTCCCATAGCTTCACAACCAAATCATGGATTGCCACAATCACCTGACAGTCACTAGACTCGTCCTTCTATTGGTCAGCGTCTCCTCTCTAGTAGTCTCCGCCTTACCTTACCCTTACCCCAACCCCACCTCCAAGTCAGGGGAGGGCAGCCAGGAGGAGGAAGTTTACACCCCAGAGCGCCGACTGCTCGAAGACATGGACCAGCTGCGCTATATCCTAGCCCCGCAAGAGAACTTTACTCCCGACGAGCCGTTGTCAATCAACCACCAACAACAACTTAGGAACATTCTGAAAACCATTACAGGTAAGGTCGTAGGACTGGTATTGTAAAATTGTTTTTGGTGTGCCAAAGGTATTGACTCTATACATTGTCACACCATCGACAATGTGCCAAGGAATGTGGAATCCATGAATGTCTAAACCCTGACAAGTGAAACTTGTCTAGTTTCGGATTGTTTTTGCCTCTGTCTCGTTTTGTCTTATTTTTCTCTTCGTCTTGTCTTGCGTCCTTAACAGGGTGGTGTTGTTGGAGCATCTCCTGGATGATTTGTGCACTATTGTTCTCCATTTGCTACCGATTGTGTGCTAGGGCTTGGGTCTCCGCGAGAGGTTTTCCCTTTTCTGTCAGGTTGTCCATTCAGCGTTTCTTCTGTCTTCCTCTTTTTCTCTTCTCCCCCTCAATTGTAACAGTTAATGGAGCATAGTTTTTGCAAGGCTGCTAAATTCTCGATAACATCTTATGTTAAGTTATTGCTTTAGAAATGACAGTTTATAACTTGAGACGATATTGATAATATTATGAATACAATGTTATTAGTAAGAGATCGCAGTGTTGCCATATCAGTTCTGCTTCCCTTTTTTGACAATTATCGAAGATCTTCAAATGAACTGATCTGATGCTGATTGACTTTGCGAGATGTCCTCTCTTGTCACGCACTCAAGATATGAAAACATGGAAAGTTTAAAACAGTTTTATATCTTATTACTTCTCTCTGGTTCAGTGATAACATAGAGCTTAATAATAACAAGTCTGTTATCAGCAAACAGGGACGAGGATGTTATTGATTTCTATGGAAAGGAGCAGTGGGACCAGTTTTTCAGTCAGTTAAGTTATTTCCCTTGCCAAGTATAAGAAGTGTCGGACTAGCATTTCTAAGAAGGAAACGATCACCTAGCCCCTACCATTAGAAATAAGCGAGGCCGAAAATTGTGAAAGAATTAACACGGTGAGAAAAAAAAAAAACGTTTATCGTATGGTGAATTTTTTTCAGAATTTTCTATTCCTCAATTCAAACAACAAAGGAAACAGCGATTTTTTTCTTATTCTATAATGCATATGTTATAATTCTTGTGCCCGGCAAATGGACGTTATTTGACTGACGGTGAAAGGGGCTCACGTTCTACCCTCTATCTCCCGAAAGCTGCACTGTGAATCGTGGTTTCCTAACACTTTAACGTTTAACTGTTTCCGCTACAGAGGCTGTGATAATGGTTTCTTTCAGTTTAAGATGTCAAGATCTGTCAAATCCTAGTCACAAAAGCATACAGTGAAAATGTTCAAGTGATGTAGAACCTATCTCTTTCTAGCAATCTTGAGAAAGACAGCCTTTAGAAAATATAGATTTATAAAGCTATCGAATCATCATTATGAAGCAAAATGAACTCAACAAAACCACGAGCGGTCAAGTCAAGATTAGATAAATTTCACGGGTTTGTTTTTGTTTGCTCGTTCGTTTGTTTTTCTTTTTTTCCATATAAAATAGATAAGGACCAATGTTGCCTAATCCAATCTAAACAAAATATTTTGGTGATTTTTCTTGATCCTTGTAAAAAGTAGTCCACATGTTCATCTCCCCATGGAGAAGTACATTGAACTGTACGTTACTAAAAGGTTAATTGTCTTTAGATTGGGCTACCAGTTTTGGTCACAGAAGAGCTTTTAAGAACTATTTTGGCCACAAATACATCTCATCTCAACGGATGAAAATGAGAGTTAACAACTGTTAAACTGAAACATGAGTATGGTCTACGTGCAAAAGTTCATGGAGTCCATAGACTAATTCAAGGGCATGGGGTTGATAAATATACGAGAGAAAGAGAACAAGTAAAATATACACAGAGTAGGAGAGGTTTTAACGGTTATTTCGTCCCCATCAACCGCTTGTTGTTGTTGTTGTTATTGTTGTTGTTGTTGCTGCTGCTGTTGTTGTTGTTGTTTACTGTTTTTTTGTTTTTTTTTTTAACAAAGAAGTAGTTTGTTTAATGTGTATTTTACAACTAAAGCGATGCGATTTTTTTTTAAAGAGAATCAGCTCGGTCTGCATTTCTGCTTACTCAGAAATGTGCAACTGTCATTCACGAGGTAGAGGAAAATTCTTGAAAACAGAGTTCATGGTCGTTTTCTTAGACAATTATCACAGACGGAACCGGGATTAAAAAAAAAAACCAACAAAAAAACAGAAGCTCAAGAGGGGACATGCATTGATTAGAACAATGTGAGAGGTAGCAAGGTCAAAATGGAAGAAGGTCAATGAGCCGTTACCAGTTGTTGAGGTGTAGTTAGCGAAAAGGATTAGCCTTATGATCCATCACTTTGGTTTTCTGACCATGCGTGCCGTTCTCCTTGCCACGCCCATCCCTCACCTGACCAACTGCACAGTCGAACAGGTAATTATAAGCTAATCTTTAGTCAGGCCCCTCTTCTTCTCACCATCCCCCGATCCCCCCGCCCCCAGATTGCCCTTAGAAAAGCATGCAATGGTCACGATGTTCTATAATTATTTACTCAGGTCATGGCCATGGAAAATGATTAAGGTATTGTAAATACATAATAAATAATTAATTACTTAGCATTTGTATACGGTTTGTCATAGTTTCATTACAAAATGACTCAGTGCCCGAGATAAGTGTGTCATAGTGGCTTGTTCTGAATTTATACCACGATTCCAAAGATAAAATCAAAATAATGGATTTCACAGCAAACACCAACAAAAGCAACAGAAACAAACAACGTAACAACAACAGCAAGAACAAGAACAACAAAACAATTGAAGAAATGACCATCTGGAAACGCTTTGAAAACAACATTTGAAATTGACTTTTGCATTATTTATTTGGTGCATTGAATATTTCTTTGACCCAACCCTTACATTTTCTCGTTTTCTGTATCACCCTCTCACCCTCAATCTTTTTTTTCTCTCTCTCTTTCTCTCTCTTTCTCTCTCTCTCTCTCTCTTTCTCTGCTGCTACTTGCCTTATTTGGCCTGTTTCTTACTAATGTATACTCAAATCTAGGGAGCCTAATAATCAATATTCATGCAATAATCAACCCAAAAAAATATAATCAACACAGAATGTCAGCCTGGAGAGGGATAATTATGTGATACTGAGCCTCTTTCTCTTGGATTCCATGCGGGGGAGGGTTGCCTGGGGAGGGAGGAGGATTTCGGCGTTATATTTTATCTTCTCCGTCCTCTCTGCCAGCTATCCCGTGCCTCATACTAAAATTTGCGCATTGTTTATTAGATCGTCACGCTCACAAACAAATACCTTAACTTAGACGTCGATCAGTTTTGTTTTGTTTTGTTTTGTTTTTTGTCCAATGCATTTGTTTGACTCTGCAAGTTAGTAGTGTTTTAGCTCTAGTAAAATGAAGACAAAAGAAAACACAAAGATAAAGATGTTATGACATGCCTTTGATAGGAGACGTCCATGTTCATTTTCCATTCTTTGGAATAATTATGACTGATTTTCTAAAAAATAAATAAATAGATAGATAAATAAATACATTTTAAAAAAATATTTTAAATAATAATAACAATTTATAAAAATACTTTTTGCGATAGGGCATTTGTTTGTGAGTGTAACGGTGATATAGCGCTTTAGTATGATTGGGCTAAACGCCATAGCTCTTACAGCATTTGACAACATCAGAATCGCACGACGGTGGTAGGTGTAGAGGAGAATGAATACTGGGCGAGTCAGAAGCAACCAGATAGTCAGCGCATGCTTATTGTAAGTTAACAGACGGCTATTTTTAGACTGTATCGATCGATTACTTGACAGCAGAATATTGTTAGTCAAAGTGTTACTTTCACTCACATTATTATGATGTAATAATGTATGATCTCAATATCAAGTTGTGACTGCCCGATTACTTCTGACGTACCCAGTATGTAGGGAATGGAGATGCAAACTGTGTGCCAAGTGATCAAGACATATATATATATATTGAGAGAATTGAAGATTTTGATAACATCCCCTTTGTGTTGGACATAATAATAAATATACGACCCATGTTGTATGAAGTGGTCACAATACAGTGTATTTCACAATATAAACAAAGGAGCAGCATGCGTCTGCCACATGAGCACTCACACTGTAAAATGAACAGAGCGCCAGTCACCACGACGTGATCGCAATGAGAGTCCAAATAAATCCATGAGAAAGAGAAGAAAATGAAAGAAAGAGAGAGAAATTGAGAGACCGTGAGAGAGAAAGTGAGACATAACAATTAGAGAAAGTGAGAGAGAGAGAGGGGGGGGAGAAAACAATTGGTGAGAAAGGCGGAATGAGAGAAAGAGCGAAAACTGAGAGAAAATGAGAGAGAGGCGGAATGGGAGAAAGTGAGTTAGAAAGAGAGAAAGAGCGAGGAAAGAGAGAAAGTGAGAGAGAGAAAGTGAGAGAAAGATGAATGAGAGAACGTGTGAGAGAGAGAGAGAGGAGAAATCAAAGACAGTAAGAGAGAGAGAGAGAAGGCAAACAAAGAGGAGGCGGGCAAAAACACCGAAAAATAAAAAATGAATATGGAGGAAGAACAGGAGATCGTCAAATAAACTTCCACGACCTGTAGGAGCTGAAAAACGGAGCGATGGCTTTACCTGAGTAACGGAGGTCACCGTGGCGATGTAGTTTGGCGTCTGCTCCGTGGTGAAAACAACTCACTTTGGTGAGGTTGTGGGTTCGACTTGCGAATCCTCCCATTAGGGAATGGAAAGATACAAAAATCAAAACCTGAATTTTTTCTAGGATTCAATGGTCTCGTTGCTTCCTCTGGATAGGGAAGTCTTACGTCTAGCCTTCTCGGATAAGGACGAATATAATTATGTCGGAGGTCCCGTGTGTGCGTCATGCACGTTAAAGAATCCTTGGCAGTTAAAAATCGATAAAGAATAGGCAAAGTGCCGTTGTCCAGGCAAAATTCCAAATTCCAAATTTCTACCCACAAAAAATTCTCACAAAAAAAACAAAAACAAAAAACGGGCAGCCACTAAAAACTGAGATAATCCTTACTTTCTCAGGTCTAAAAGCCTTGGGGAAAAAAAGACCAGCCGAAGTTAGGGTTGGATTTCCATAGCTTTACAAAACTGGAAATCATTTGTACTGACAGGATATTAGGCAATATTATATGATTCATCCTGTTTGAAAAAAAAAAAAACACTGAAGAAGCCATATCTGAGTAAGACCAAAACTTAACTCCTATTTCATTTTGCACCATATCTCTGCGCCCGTTAGATTCACAAGTAAGTCCTCTGTCATAAGAGAATTAATGACGGTTAGTTGTAAATAATGGGGATGGATGATGACTTAGATTTCTGCCCTATTGATAACAGCCACTGCTGAATTCAACATGGGTCTTGTGAGGATTTCGACTATTAAAAGAAAACAACAAATCGCTTGGGGAATTAACTTATTCAGATTCAGTGACGTGAAAGAAAGAAAATGTCTCCACCAGAGTGTATTAGCTTATCATGTAGCAAATATAGGCGTTTAGACTATATTTGAGACCCAACAACAAGTCCTCCAGGAGACAATAGAGAGAGAGAGAGGGTTTCAAATTTCATGATCTATGCTTACTTAAATGTCTTTTCTGCCAAATTGTGTAGTTTTGTGCATAATGAAGGTATTTCAGTGTGTTTTATAGTCAATAGATCTTTAAAAAATTTAATTCTTTTTTCGTTTTTCTCAAAACTTTGCTGTTCTGTCTTATTTTTATCTTCTTCAAAACTTACCAACATATTTATTGATTTATATTATACTGAAGGACCATCTCTGAATTTGTTCCCCGCTGTGGCAGCTTATTGGAGTGAATTAATTTTGTTTTAAAAGATTCTGCTCAAAAGATATTTATTTCTCCTTTAAAACACCCAACATGTTCTTAGCTTTCCAGTTTTTTAATATTTTAAAATCATCCCTAACTGTGTATCAGGTCTGTCAATCTGAACCATAGAGGGTTGAATTAAAAGAGAACACAAAACTACAACAGATAACAACAACAAAAACAAAAATGAGACAAAGGGAGATAAACACAAACAATAGCCAAGATTTTGGCACGATGCAGCAGGTATAAAATTTGGAATGAAATATCGAAACAGAGGGATAGGCTGTGAGAAGAAGCATTAGTGATGGGGTCGTTGACGCAACTACTCGAACAGTCAAATTGAGGCTTGTGTTGATCAGTGATCAAATAGTTCTGGAGATAATCGACACCAAGGCTTTCGTGGGAGATTTTTTTCAAATTAAGGTCAGACCAATACTGCCCTGCCACTTAAAAGTGTATCTCAAGCGTGCGGACCCCGATGTTGGTATTTTGGGTGATTAAACTGAATGTTACTCAAAGAAAACGTGTTTGTTGTTTTGAATGTGTCATTCTATCGAATGGACAATTCGAATCAAACACTCTCGAGAGTTTATAATTTAATTATTATCGCCTTTTTGAGATAACGTCAAAATAGTAAGCTTATTTATTTATCCTTTATATAAGTAGAAACTCAGAACTTTATGCAACAATGTTGTGCGCCAAATTTCGGATGGATACATTAATAGTTTACGACTCCATAAGCCTTTTAGAGGCTTTGTTGCACATTTATGTATAAATTCTGGACCATAAAATCAATTTAAGGAAAAAATGTCTCTGAATCTCGTCACTTTTGTTTTCTCTCTTTTTTTTAAGTGTCTGTTCAGTAAATACATTTCCGAGTCAAAGTGATGATTAAAGATGGTGTGCAGGGTCAAAACTACTATCGTGAAATTGCTGAGCTCTCTCAGACAACGTCAGCCAGTTAGTTCATTTCTCATCAATCTAGGCAAGTCGTTGTCTTATCTTGTATTATTTTACTGGTCGAAACAATGAAATTATTGTTGGGGAAAAATCGATAATCCATTTACTAGTAAAATGAACTAAATGACCAAATACTAGCAAGCATAGAGAGGAGGGTGTATCAGGGCGGTGGGTGGTGATGGTGGGAAGGGGCAGGGGAGGTTGCAAGAAATGATCAAAATGAAGAAAAGAATGAAAGAAAGTGAAAACAAACAAATCACAGAACACGACTGGCAACGAAGAGGGAGGAAAACAATTGCAAACGTCTCTTCCATTTCTTTTCTTTTACTGTGTGTTTCCTTCTCTTTAGTGACAGTTTCTTTTCCCTCTCTTCCTTCTTTTCATTTCATTCTTTCTCTCTTTCACTCTTTGTCTCTCTCTTTTCTCCTCACTCTCTCTGTTTTCGTCTCAAACTACAGTACTTTACTCATAATAATTATAATTATTCTATTACAATTTTGCTCTTAAACAAATTAACTTCTACCTTTTTACGCAACAATCAGGTTGTGTTCTTATGTCCTTGGAAAGGCTGTATTGTCGAATTTCACATCCTCTTGAAAATTAATTTTATTGTAGTTCTGTAAGCAATATATCTTTTGCCCTGCCCTAGATTTCTGAATTAGTGATCTACTTGACAGAATCTTTTAATTCTTTGCAGATAAATCTGATGGCTCTGCGTCCAGATCAAAGCGATTTGAATTGGGTAAGTTTCTACACATGAATGTCAGTAAAGATTCTGCTCAGGATTGTCAGTTCAAATGTTTGATGTCTATATATCTGTCTGTCTGTCTGTCTGCATGTATGTATGTATGTATGTATGTATGTATGTATGTATGTATGTATGTATGTATGT
>JBCEWB010166028.1:0-10332 GCA_039654565.1 Peronia peronii | reverse complement strand
GGCATATTCTGTTCAACGTTTTGGTTCTGCTGTAAAGCGCTTCGAGCCCTCCAGGGGTGAGGCGCTATATAAATGCCATTTATTATTATTATTATTATTTATCAATTATCATATGAAAAAAAGTGAAAACAATGATCACAGTGAAATGAATGTACAAATAAAGGACAAAAATCCTAAACTTACTTTTGCTCTGAGGTTATCTGTTGTTTAATTTTAAGAATATCCTCTTCATACTCTGCCTCTCGTAATTTCAGCTGTTCCTTCAGTGTCTCTATTTCCATCTCATAAACATGGATTTGTTCACGCATTGATGCATTCTGATCCTCTCTGCGAAATCAGTAATACACAGGTTAGCATGAACATTTTCATGAAATTCAATACGAAAAAAATTCCACTCAAATTTTCTTCACAGATACAATAATAAAATTACAAAAGAAAGATGATAAAAGTGTCCTTATTTTAATTTTTCTAAGAAATCCGAGTTAAAAAAACATTTAAATATCTTACATCTGCCCTGTCATTCCTGACATTCTGAGCATGTATGTTTTATCTTCTTCAAATTCTACCTTTGAAAAAAATAATAAGCAAATCAGACTTCTGTTCATGTAATTTTTGCACTGCCTTTTTAACCAAACAAAATTTCATGTGTAAAAATAACCTACAGTTTGCTCTTGTCAGCTCGGGTTGCCTCCAGTAAACTATGGCCATATCGGGGGGCAGGTGAGCTGGGAAAGGTTGAAACAGTAACTTTTTCACATGTATTCAATAACTCATGTCATTTTATAATTCTAAATCAACACAATATGCAGATTACTGTGTTTATTTTGATCACAAAGTCACATTGCATAAGATGCACTTAAAATTTTAAACAAAAATTTGAATTGTCTCAAATCCATTTCTAAAAGTTATTTCTGTATTAGTTCAAATTCAATCTGGAGCTAAATTATGTATCTACACAAGTTCAGTTTGAATTCAATCATCATAAATAGGTCCAGATACTGTTTCAGTACAATTCATTTATAATGAGCTTGTTACATTACAATAAGATATGGGTGATGTTTCTTTTCGTAACAATGCTCAGTGCTACAGAACTCTGCCTGCATACTTTTGGAAAGATGGGTTGTAACTTCACATAAAGCAGCTCCAGTTTCTCTGTGGACGTAGGCAATAGAACAAACATGTTTAAAAAAGAAGCGTAACTGTTCAAAGAATTCAGTAGAGATGACAAACCTCCTGTGCAATTGTTGCTGTGCCTGCAATTGATGGTCTGAGCTGTGTTGAACAGGGCCCATGACACGCAGATTTTTAGTGATTCTGGGGTCAATCTGAATGGTCTGTCCATGTTGCTTGCCAGGTGGAAGTCCCTGTGAGAAAACACTCTAAGAAATCAGTACTATCGTCTCATTTTTTTTTTCCTAAAAAGTTTTACAGTGGTCACAGCCTAGGTACCTGCCACTCAAGAGCCTAATCTGTCTAAGAACCCATTTCAGTTATAAAATGATTTTTTGTTTCTGTATAGTTCATTACGTAAGAACCAGCTCCCAAACCAAAATTATGCCTAAAAGCCAGGTGTCATCAGAGGACACATGAGCACTCATGATGCAATTTTACATCAGACTGTTCACAGAAGAGAAACACAGCACTAGACATACAGTAAAATTGGAAGGGCGCACAGAACAGGGATGAAGAGTGATGGGGGATGTTCAACTGCATAATCAGGCCACAAGTGGACTAGTCTGTACCCATTTCTTTGTTTTAACAACATGTGAGCAGTGCATGTTCTGTGAGTTAGGAGGAATAAGTTTAGCCTCTGATTGGTCAGCTGTTATGCTACTTCCATCTATCTGGCTAATTTTAAACTCTTGAGTTACTCATGCAATAATCCATAAGGTAACATAGTCATATCATGTTTTCATTCAAATATGATACTGTCCTATGAAAACTCCCTCACATGGGAACTCACTCGTTAGAAAGCATCTGAGCATTATTTACAAAACTATAAACTAAGAAAGGTCAGAACTGTTGGATTTAATTACAAAACACACACAATGGAAAAAGCTGTTTCTTATTTACTATAAATTTTAACTAATGGTAACTATCGACTAATCCTAGAAGACAAGATGGTGGTCAGATGGATTACTCAATCTTCCAGTCTGCCTAAGAGCCCGTCTATATAAGAGCTTGTATTTTTAAGAAATCATTGTATTACATTAACCTGATATTTAACTGTGTATCAATAATTCTATACTTCTCTAAATACAAAAAACTATCCCATATTTTCACCTCCAATTTTCATGGTAGGCATAATCAATCGTCACTGGTAACATTTATTGCAAGAACTCACATTAGCCATCAAAGGAAAACTTCAGACTTGCTGATAATGTGATAATGATGAACTGAGCTGTCACAACCAGTTATGAATATTAAAGGCACTGACAATATTGTCATATTTCTTATTTATTTCAATAAATTTCATCACTAATTATCTCTAAACATCTTAATATGATATGTAAGTAGGACACCCTAACAGATTGAAAGAACATGCAAAACTACACATTTTATTACATACAGTAAAATTTGACTTTTTGACTTTTGATCTTGATTGGTAATTATATCTCCTGTCATCCATACTAGATATTTAAACCACAGATAAAATTCTTGCTCATGCACACTATATTATTAATACAGACTGGCTTTTCAGTGCCATGCCTGTCTCTTCGTTGTGATAATTTGCATGTTGTCGCCTAAAACTTATTGGACCCTGTTTTGTCAGATTGCAACAAGACAGGTGTAACTGTATCTAAGTAGAAGATCTTTCATTAGTAAATGGGTTTTTTCTTCAGAATAAGAATGTGAGAAATTCCATATTAGAGTTGAAAATCAGCAAAACATAATGGAAGGACAGAAGAACAAAAATCAAAGGCCACATGGCCCACTCAAATCCTCTCAAGTGGTATGTAATCCGCAATTAAATGAAAGCAAGCTAGAGAGAAAAATCAGTTTCTATGTTCTGTAATTCTTTATTGTATAACAAATAGACACCTGCCCTGACCATTTGGCCTACTCAATAAGTTTCGCATTGACCAGTGTCAAGCTGTAAAGAGTTGAAATGATCTAAATTGTAATATGAGTGAAAGTTTAAACAGTCTATAGATGTGTCTGCTAGTTTACACATCAGACAGCTTTCTTGTGCTCCTCTGCTATGCCTATACCATTTGTACATGCTTCTTTGTTGTTGTTGGGAGTCAGACACTGGCCTGTCTGATCCAAGAAGAAGGGCCTAAATCCAAGTGATCAGACTGATATCTTACAGTTTACATTAAAATTCTATAACATGATCATAGACAATCTTTATAGGAAATGGTTTGGTCCAAGAAGTTTCAAATAAATCTATAATGGGAATAGTCTGTCTATCGGGCGTGACAAATTATACATCCCTTTGTAATTGAAATGTCTTATTAGTTCAATCCCGCTTACCAATGACTGTTTGATATATTGTATCTGAAGAAAGGTTGGGATTAGGAAAGTTATTGGAGGAAGAACATGGTCAGTCAGGAATTACAACATAAGCTAACACTGAGTGATTATGATTGTGGATGGAGTGAGCTGAGTCAAAATGAAATGTCCCGAGGCTAAGTACTAATTCCAGCCGTCCAGACCAACAAGCCAGCAGCTCATCATAGTGGAATCTTCGCCCTCTGACTTGTTTGCAGCTCCAGAGTTAAAAGTCAGTCTCATGGGCAAGCAGCGAATTATCTTCTACTGCTGCATTCATAGGCCAAATACATATCACACCAAAAAAGCTTATCTCCGTATCTTATTGTTTTAATATTGGCCCACTGCTGCTGGAAATGACAGCGCTAGGAAAAAAAAATTAAACAGCGTCATTGAATTACATATAAATAAAACTTACTGTGTTGATCCTGGCCTGGACATGATGATAAGTCCCACGTTTCTGTCCCACTGATGTCAGCTGTTGCTTTGTGAGCATCAGCTTCATAAAGAATTCAAATCGTTAGTAAAGCTTCAATAAATACTCTACAAATGTTGCACTTTGAAGTACACTTATTGTTCTATGATAGTTTCTCCTTTGAAATGAGCAGTAATAGATAATCTTGTTTCAAAATTATTATTTAGAGCTTCTTGAACAAATGGGAGAGAAAATATCACTCACACAGTTATTTTATAAAGCAAGATTCTATTACCTAACAATTGCCCTCAAATCACAGAAGTCTATCAAATTATTATGCAAAGTAAAAATGAACCTCTAAATGGTTACAGCAGAACATTAACAATAAAAATGAACTACTGAACAATTTCATAGTCTGTTTGGGATAAATTTCCTGATTAAAACAGATGAGCACCTTTTCTCGAAGCTGGCTGTTCTGTTTTTCCAGTTCCCGGATTTTGGCACTCATCTCCTCAAATTTTTCCTCCACCTCAATACTCCTTGATCCTTTGCCTGGATATCAAGATTATAAAACTTGATACAAGCACAAAAGAAAGCAACAACAGCAAGAAATAAGCACATAAATGCTATTTATTATGAAATCATTTGCCCTATGACACCTTCATCACTCTGTATTTTGACATGGACAATAAAAATAAGCATATCTCCACAGAAGACGAATTAGTTTTTTAATACAAGCAAATCTCATCAGAAAATCTCTAATTTCACAATTGTGAAGAAAAGAATCCTTTGAGTATGTTACTATTTGATGCAATAGCATCTCTGGTTGTATTTCTGTCATTTTTTAAGGCATGAGCAAATTTAGTGAGTTTACTTCATCTCCATCAACCAGAAGCATGACTTAATACTTGGGCAAAATTTGGACAGATCATTTTTAAATGGAAAAGAATGAAGGGAATACAATTTTATTAATCAATGCCTATGTTATCATACCTTCTTTTTCCAGTTTCTTTTTGTCATTGACAAGGCGGAGAAGCTTAGTTGCCATTCTGTGAAAAATATTAATCAGTTACAATATACTTTTTCAACACTAAACATTCAACTCATTTTGCATCAAATACATATAAGTTTTTGTCACAGGATTTGATATACTAAACTCATAAAAATAAAAATCACCTTTAATGAGTAACATGTGAGTCTAAAAAACATGATGCAAATAGTAGCTTTACAATGTCCATAAACTACTACAATAAAAAACACATTTTGTAGGATATGATTTCATTAGTTCACTGTTCATATTAATCATAATTTGGAAAGAAATGTATTTTCTTTCTCACATATATCAGTGCATTAAGAGAAGTTCAGACAAAAATAGTGCCTGTTTTTGTTAACAAGTCTCAAACTTTGATTGGCTGAACCCCGAAAACATATACAGTGGTCATGTTGAAAAAAAAACTTTTTTTTTTTGCTTTGAAACAATGAAAGTAAGATGTAAAATCAGAAAGAAGGTTTCTTGAAATTATGTTGTTTTTTTTTTTCAAAATCAGTCCACTAAATGAAGTAGGCTGAAAACTGTTTTCACTTGTGAGACATTTTTTTACATATTGTAATTAAGAAATGTAAAATGTATTGTAGAACTTAAAATTTTTAAATTTAGATCCCTTATATAAAATATGAGTATTTGATGAATATCACCTTTTAATTTTATCCTCTTGTTTCCTGGCATGTTTTTTGAGAATGATGTATTCCTCATACATGCGTAAATATTTGTCTTCCAATTCATCACGTGAGAATTTGCCCACTTGGCGTCTTTGTTGAGCAGCTGTGAGGAGTAAATAGACAATACTTATTTTAATGTTCATCAAACTTAGTCTTCATACTTAAAAATATTGCAATCATTAACATACAGTATTTTCCGCATATATGGACGCTCTTCTTATATCGACACATTTTTGGATCACAATTTTTCTCTATTATTGACAAATAAAATCCCTTTTATCAACATTATTTTTTTTTTCCCTATATTTTTAGTTCAAACAGTGCAGTGTCATGTTTTGGCTGATAGAAGTTTATCATACAGGTGAAGAAAGGCAACTGTTTATCTTTCACTTATCTGCACAGGCCAATGCCACACTGTTGCGTGACACACCGGCTTTGTTATCAATAGCATGTGTCCAGCTGGACTAGCCTAATTACAATGCCTTCTATTACTGATACTATCTTTAACAGGATTGGTGGACACACAGTGTACAATGCAGTTAGCATGCACACGGGATTTGCATTTGCAGGGATGTATTTCATTGTGCTAGAATCTTTCATCAAGGCCACACAGTGTTGTATTTCCCTTGCCTCAGTAGTCCTTCTTTCATCAAGGCCACACAGTGCTGTATTTCCCTTGCCTCAGCAGTCCTTATCTCTCATATCAACTTTCTCCTATACTGACATCATTTTAATGGGGTTACATTGTTTTTCTATTATGGTCGTCATGCTAAATGTTTGACTCATCAAGTAAAATCAGCATCTGTGTCCTTGTATCATGCACATGAGACAAATCACTCCAACTGCTGTAAACACTTCATTCAATATTCACTGATAATCCATAAATAAATAATATGATGCTTGAGCCATTATAGCATAATAAGGCAACTCTGCGGCATGCCTGATCTAATTTCACCATTATAATGTATCCATATTGCCTACTCAGATAATCATAATATACTTTTTAATTTCAGCCAATATTTGACTTGAATTTGCAAACAAAATTTGGGCTGCTGATGGAATGCCTGGGAACAAATATGAACTATCAATGACATTTTTGATGGCACAATGTGGTTAACATGAGGAAAAACATAAAATTCAAGAGTACACTATTTTACATGGAACAATTACATTATGTATATTTTCATTCATTACCAATTCAAATTGTTTTCATGCACATGAAAATTACAGAACTGAATTGTGGCCAGATCCAACCCCTTTCTAATCCAGTCTGGTGCCATTTAGGTATTTTTCATATAAACAAATATCTGCCAATTTCATATTCTTATCTTCACAAACAATAACAAGCATCCCCTCTGCTACTTTATACCTACTTGTCACGAACTTTTAAATGTGAATGGGTGTTAGTTGCGACATTGTAAATGGTAATCAGGTGGTGGATACGGATGAAACGCACACAGGAATGGAGAAATAAGAACAGGAATCCTTGACGTCGAAATGATGCAGAATTTATTACAGGTGCTTGATAATAATACAAACTTCAGGGTAGCTGAATGCACACAGTTCTCACTGCATTCTACTTCATGCTCTCCTATATATATATATACGCCAGCCCGTCTTGAATGCTCTCACTCTCTAAGTCTCTCGAACACTGGTCCTCGATCTCACCATATCTCGCTAGATCTATGTGCACATGTGACATACTTCATACACACAAGGTCTGATTAAGCCCGTCTCGACCTCTCTCGAACCCATGCGTACCCACTATGACCATCGGTACACACAACACACTTGCATGGGGCCAGCACACAATTACGATCAACTGAACATTGCTTAGAACACACACTCGCGTGTATCCAGCATGCACAATCACAATTTGTTACACTACTCATTCATCATTTAAGAAGAGTGCACCTGCCGCTGCAAATCTTGCACTCAGGTGAAGATAAATTACATACATACCTTCAGCTGTTAGATTTCTGATGGCATTATTGCTGGTATCCTTGGTTGGTATTAAATCATCTGCCATGGTGGAGGGCTAGATCTATATATTTCTACCACAGACTGTGGTCACAAATACTGGAAACCTCCTTCAAAATTCTCTAAAACAAAAAAATACTGAAAATAATGTGCCTCATTCAACCCATGGCTGACTGTAGCCCATAAATGGCCCTGCCTATGCCTATGATACGTTTTCGCCCTGATAACCACCCCCAAGACCAAGAGGTTGAACACAATGTAACATATCTTCTTTCAGACCTAAATGAATGCAGAATGGATGACTACAAATAAGATTCTACTGGGATAAATATGAAATTTTAATTCCAAGAAAGCTATAAAATCTAGATTTAGATGTAGATCTAAATTCTATATTTTCAGACTGAAAACAGTTCATTCCCACTAACATGTCCCAGCATGAACGTTGATAAGAGGGCCGTTGAAAGTCAGTCATATAGATAAATATAGCTCTTGCCATAATTCTGTGCTAATAATATTTCCGTAGATTATTAAGAATATTCCCATATAATACAAATACCTATTAAACATCTATTATTTAGTGAACAAATTCCGTTCCGTGAATGTTCTCTTCTCTCCATTCAAGTTCCGGAAGTCATTATTCGCCCATCTTGGCGTCCCTGGCACCTAGGGAGAAATCATTTAAATGATGCAGTGAAATGAATCTCCCCATCCAGCATTGGGTACGCATCATCAACATAATGTAATTAATTCTTTATCTAAATATATTTTTTAAAATGTTTCTGTTGGTTAGTTGGTACATTCAGATCAAGAGCTAGACATTAAAACTAAATCATTTTTTTCATCAACAGTATTTTTGTTTTTTTGTCTTTTGTAGCCTACATTACACGTCTTATCCTCTTCGGATCAACTCCACAAAAAAATATTTCTTTAAATATAAAATAGGGCCCTGAAAAAAAATGAGTTTGAATACGATCAGATTCCTAGCTTATGATATTCTTATGACAAATGTCAGTGACGTAATTTTGTCTTTTAATGTATACTCCCCTCCCCCTCCTCTCCCCCCCCCCCCCCCCCCTCCCGGACATTCTCTCGATCAGTCGGCTGAAATGGCGTTTATGTTGTTTTGTGAAGGCACCCACACAGGGCTGCTCACACTGGTTATGTTTTTATTTACTCATCCCCACCAATACAGTCTCTTTTTCATGTCTTCCTCTCTTTCTTTCGCTCTCTGCCTATCTCTCTGATCAAGTCTTCGGTCTTGGTAGTAAGTCTAATTTTCGGAAATAGAATATCTCTGAAATTTATGAATAACTGTACTCATGAAACCATTTGAAATATGGTAGAAAAGCCAACATAGATATTGAAATATACATGAATAAACACTTTGTTGAGCATAATTGTGGTTACAGTGTTCAAGATATAACTTGTGCAAATTAGATTTACATGTCTCGGTTTTCAATTTTATTATTTTTACTATTTAGATAAACCAGAAAATCGTTCTATTTTTAGATATCAAATGTTTATGATTTCTGAAGAACGATACCGATCAGTACTCAGTGTTCATGACTACTGTCTGAAAAGGCTAATTTTTTTATTTTTTTTAATAGAGCTCAAATGATGGAAGTAATGCTGGGAGACTGGAGACTAACATGAAATGCACAGACAACTTCAGCATAGCTCTTCAATGTGAGCCCTACGTATGCAAAACAGTGGAAGTATTAGTGTCCGTCAGTAGAAACAATTCTCGTTCTCAGTATCGTTCTCGAAGGTTCTCATAGGTATCGCTCTCTCACACGGGAAAAGTGAAAACAGTCGCATTAAACAGTCACACTGGTGAACAGTAAGAAATGAAAACCGAGGTCTCTTTTTTTGCCAGACTAATTCTACTATGTGGTGAAGTATCTTCGAATGATAAGTAAGGAGAGAGTTCCATAACTATGACAAGTCCATTAGTCTAGATTTGTACCGTGAAAAAATCAAGAGTTTAGATAGATCTAGATTCTAGATCTAATCAAGATCCGGATTCAGAGATGCCGATCTAGATTCTACTCTAGATCTAGTCTAGATTCTATCTAGAGATCTAGAATCTAAATAGATCTAGATTTTAGTCTTGAAAGGAGGCACTCCTTTCAGAATCGTGAACCCGTCAGGCGTCATATTGACACAAATTCTTATGGAGTTTTAATCATATAATTGTTATTCGCATTTAGTAAGAAATCTCGTTTTGGGGGGGGGGGGGGCAGAGATGGAGTTTTGGCAAAAAACAAATCAATTTGGGGTTTTGTTTTTCACTTAAAAGTTGGACACGCCTCTTTTTCTGTGATTCTGGTCTGCCTCAACAACGATTATGATTGCTATTCATTTAAATTATCGCGTATTCCATAAGCCTATAGTAGGTCTACATTAATTTTTTATAGGCTATCCTATTTAATACTGTTACTTATGAGATGAGAGGAAAGCTCCCCCATCTGTCCCCTTTTATTAGGACCATCACGGCTCAGTTTAGGTGGTATTCCATTAGCAATGCCGATGAAAAAAATTATTTTCAAAAAACAAAATAGTAACTTGTCTATCTTTCCTGAGCAAGAAGCTTTTTTGAATTTTGAAAATCTATGCATAAATAAAAAAGTTACGATTTTTTTTTGGAATTTTTTTTTTGATGACCTTTATATAGCAAAAAAACGTCAAAATATGGGACACTTTTCCATGACTTTTGAGTGAAA
>JBCEWB010166017.1:0-10332 GCA_039654565.1 Peronia peronii | reverse complement strand
TGCCTGCCTGCCTGCCTGCCTGCCTGCCTGCCTGCCTGCCTGCCTGCCTGCCTGTCTGTCTGTCTGTCTGTCTGTCTATCTGTTCATCTATCTATCTGTGTCTCTGCCTGGATGTCTGTTGGTCTACCTATCTATATATTTGTCTGTCTGTCTATTTGTCTCATTCGGTCTCTAAATATAATTATGAATTGCATAACAATTAAGTAACTTTGTAATTTAACCGTCTCATTACCAAATTCTCTGGCAAAATGCCGAAACATCTAGAAACTTTATAATTGAAACTCATGTGCTGTTAATTATAATTCATCAGATGGTATGGGGAACAGGCCGACCATTAAACATAATCATATCTAGTCTTTGCAACTCTATACGTAACTTTTTTATTTCATTGATATTCATGTATGATTCATGATATAGCAAACTGTCAACTGGTAACACATACTGTATGTCTAAACTTCTATATGGCAACACCTGCATTTTAACATATAACCTTTCTGTTTATGTGTGGATGTTGGTACTGGAAAGGATTACCCTGTTCTGTCTACACAGGTAAAGATTTCCAAAATAAAAAGTAACACATAATTTTGGCATCCCCAAACTGACAGTGTTATGCTGTAAAATTACAAGAAGTCTTTCTTGATGTAAAATGTTTTTACAATTTAGTTGTCAAATTGTGGCGATCCTTTATATAATAATATACGGTACTATCTATTGCCATAAGGTAGTGCCGTAAACGAGGATTGTTAAATTTACCTCATGGATGGGACACATACCCTAACCAACAGAAATAACACTATTTTACATAATTTTAAAATGAGAGCTATTTGTCTGCTTATTCTTCAAATCCTTAGTATCTACTGCTACTTTCATTTTGATAAAATCTGCCTTTCTGTCTTTTATACTTACATACGTTTTCTATTCCTTTTTCAAAATATCATTCCCTGTGATACCTACAAATCACGATCGCTTGGTATACAAAATATAGGGTGAGTCAGAAGTAACCGGGCAGTCAGAATTTATTTGCAACTTTCTAATGAGCGGGTCATTTAAACGGACAAAGGTAAAATATGTTCACATGCACTGCTTTGACTAACACTGTTCCGCTTTCAAGTAATCGATCCATAGAGAATCTAAATTAGCCGTCCGTTAACTTACAAAAAGCACGCATTGACTGGCCCGGTTAATTCTGACTCACCCTGTATATCACTTGAATTTAGTGTTGATTATGGATTCATCAGTTTGTTTCTGTTTTTGTCCACGGTTGTGAAATGTCTAAAATTTAACTCATCACTTTTGTCCACGACCAGAAATGTCCAATCTTTGACTCATCATTTTGTCTCTGTTTTGTCCATGGTAGTCCAAGTGAAATACTATGCTTTGACTCAGAAATCTGTGTGTGTTTTTCCACGACAAAGGGTGAATATCTTGCCTTTAATTCATCATTTTGTCAGTGTTATCCACAGCAAGGAATGTCTAGCCTTTGCATTATCGCTTTGGTTGTGTTTTGTCCATGGCGAAATGAGAATTGTCTAGCCTTCCACTCATTACTCTGATTTGTCCACGACTGTATTGCAAAATGCCTATCCTCCGTTCCGGTGATCACTTTGTCTGTGTTTTGTCCATCGCAGAATCTGAAATGTCTAGCCTTTCATTGGTCAGTCAGTCTCTGATTTATCCACGGCAATATCGTAAAATGTCCACCCTTAAACTCATCACCCTGTTTTGTCCGTGGCAAAAGTATGGAATATCTAACCCTTAACTTATCACTTTTGTTTCTGTTTTGTCTCTTCCTGCAGGATGGAACTGGTATGGCACGGGGAGTTTGACCGCCTGTTTGCACAGTACTATCCCCACGCCTGGTACCTAGTGCCCACCTTCTACCCACCCAGTGACAGGTGGAGGGTCTTCAAGGACAGCGCCAAGGTCAGGTTCTCCTGCCAGGTGAGTACAAGACACGTGATACATCACACCTTTCGATCATCCTCATCCATAGGAAACCATTTCATATACATGTAGGCGAACAGACAATACGAAAAAATGTTTTTGGTAATGAACGAAGTTTTAGCCTTTTCACTACCAAGGCTATTTGAACTTTTATTTTGTTTTCATCGCTCCTGCCTTCAATTTGATAATTTTCTAAGACTTAAATTGGCCTTTACATCTTACGAGTTGCTGAGTGTTTGTGTTTTCACGATACCGGTACCAAGATCGAGCCACTAGTCTAAGAGTTTGAAATGATGTCTAGTGTGCTCTTGGCTATCTCCGTGGTAGACAAAGAGTTAATCCGGCACGCACAAGTCAGAAAGAAAGAAAGAAAGTGATAAAAAAAGAGGAAGAAGAAAAAAGAGGGACATGAAAAGAGAGAAAGAGAAAGAAGAAAGAGAGCGAAAGAAAAAAATAAAAAAGAAAAGAAAGAAAGAAGTAAGTAGGAAGGAAATACAGAAAGAAAGAAAGTAATAACAGCGAGACACTCTGTATTAACCCTTCACTGTCGAAGTATTTGAATAATATTCATTCTGTTATCCCTCCTGCGTTCGAGTTGATAATTTCCCATTAGAATTACTGACCGTTTATATTTCCTCGATGCGAAGATCAATCACTAGATCTAGGAGTCTGAAATGGTCTCTAATTTCTTATGCATATGAGAGTGTGACAGTATGTCGTGACCCTTTGTCCGTTTATTTATATTATCACATTCAGCATTTTCTAAATTGGTATTTTTCTATCAGTTCCTCACAGGAGTTTCTTAATGTATTTCCTTGTTTACCTTTTATGAAATCGTGAACGTATATGACTGAAAATATACTGAAGACAAATTTTATTATCACTTTGAAGTCTTGAAGGTAATGATAAACGGACCTTTTCTCACAGTCTCATAAATTATGTCCCTTGCATTGTTTGTTTGTTTGTTTGTGTTGGGGTTTAACGGCACATCAGCACGATTACAGCTATATTGTGCCCAACACGGTAAGGACGTTTTCTCTTATATATATATATAACACAACGCTGTAAGGACGATGCGTTTACAAGTTATGAAAGGCATATCAAAATGTGTATATAAATTTGGATCATCAATTGTTGTACAGCAAAACTAAAAAGATGGATATAAGTAAATATGCGGCTTTGCCGTGAGGATTGCTGCATGCCTAACAAGTTATTTGTTATGGTAGTGCTATTATGATTTGCCGTATAGACCATGCCCCTTGCAGCCAAACGGCAAAATGCCGATCTGATTTTGAAGGAGTTATCTTCTCACTCTATAGTGCCCCCTATATCTTAGTCCGTAAAAACCTGCCAAAATAAGGTATATTTGAAGTCCTTTCAATATTTCAAGTGAATAAAAAAAGGTAGGTCAATTAGATGAGCAGGAGCGACACATACATACTGTATTGGCGCAAAGTTCAGATTGACATAAAAAATAATATGTATTGAAAAAAAAAAAATCCCAGATAGCTGCTTTACTCTTCAGTAATTGTTCCACTCCACCCAGCCAATATATTTTAGTTGCTGTGTGCCTGTGAAATGTGACTCTTCCTCTTGTTGCTCATGGTTGTTCAAGCAGCATTCGAACCGTTTAATTCTTTCCCTGCCAGGAGACATGTATACCCAAATTATTATCTAGTCTGTAGTAATTCTTATCTGCCAGCTTTATAATCAAAAGCATGTGAAAATATAATTCCAAAAACTTATAGATTTGGTCCCTGAATTGTTGGTAGGACAAAAACAAAGTTTGCATGGCTGAATGAATATAATTTGACCATCAAGAGCCGAAAGAAGCCATTGAGTTTAACCCATAAGAGAGAACAGCGGGAATTTGCCGTAAATCTGGTAGTAAAGGAGATAAAATCTGTGACTTCTTGCCAACTGTTCAAATCCAGATATCTGTCTTTGCCGGTAACATTTTTGTTCCTTTGATGAAATTTGTAGGGCCAAGACAAAGCTGAATGGTGTGAATTAATTGATGTCTCAAAATCCAATTAGTTGTAGTCGTGACAGTCAGAGGATTAATTCTGTGATACTCTTAGTAAGTCAATAACTGATTTTGCTCCCACTTTCGATTATTGTCTGCATTATTTTTCCTTCATTGTCTGTATTTATATCGTTGTTAAAATAATAATAATAATGATAATACAAATAAAAAGTTGAAAAGGAATAACAATAATCATGTTATTGTCTGTCTTTGTCACACTTCACGAGTAGCCCTCATTCAGTTTGCTTGGTTTTGTTTTGTTTCGTTTTTTTTTTTTTTTTGGTGTTGTTTTGTGTTGTTATGTGTCGTCCATCTCTGTTCCGCCGAGATACACCCCCCTTCCCTTCCCCTCAACCCCGCAGGAGGTGGAAAGGCTCATAGAGAACGTGATGTAACTTTTAATGCGACGTCTTTTCCTTGAACTCCTGACCTCTGAGTGCCTGGGGTAGGAGACAAGCTGTGGAACAAGGGGTTTGTCAGTCTGAGGGGTCACATTGTCTTATAGGCCAAGATATAGAGACAAGGAGGAAAAGCACAAAGCAGTAATCTACTTTTTGCGCGGGGGGGAGGGGGGGGGGGGTTCTTTCTCAGGCCTTTCAATCCTAAGAAAGTAGGATTATCTGGGCCTTAAGTGGCTGCCTATTTTTTTTTTTCTCTAGTATTTCTAATTCAGTGGGTAGAAATTTGGAATTTTGAAATTTTGCCCGGACAGCGTCACTCTGCCTACTCTTCACCGATTTTTATCCACCAAAATTCTTTAACGTACTTTCTGGACTTCTGAAATATATTTGCCCTTTTCCGAGAAAGCTAGACATCAGGCTTCACTTTCCAGAAGAAGCCAGGGTACCGTTGAGTCACTGAAACAATGCAGGATCTAATCTTCGAATCTTCCCATCCCCCGGCGGCAGATCCGAGATTCGAACCGGAGACCTTCACGATGTGAGCTTTTCGTCTAGTAGCAGATGCCGAACCACATAGTCACTGCGACCTCCAAGCAACAAACTCTACAAATCGCGACCACAAAGTCTTTCCAAACTGAACGTGTACCAAACAATTTCTTTGATTTGCAAGTGCTACTTATGTCAGTTTGGTACTTTTACAAGCCTATCCATGCAATATTTCAGGCATCGGTGAAAAACTTATCATCACCGAAAAATCCGAAAGATCAGGTGTTTAGCAATGGCCGTTTTTTGTTGTTATTGTTGTTTTCCACAGAAAAAAGTATTGATTTAAACAGGAAAAGTGATTTCTGCTATCTCTTCATGGGATAAAATTTCTAACTGCAGCATTTTTATGGCCGTGTTGTCTTTCGCAAGACGAACATTTGTTTGTAAGAAAGGTTATGTCAGTTTGACTTTAATTCGGAGCAGGTAATAGGTGCTTAGAACTTCTGACAAGCTAATGCTCTCGTGGGAGAATTTTTAAATATATGTCAACCGACACTGCCCTGCAACTCAGTGTATGGCAAGCGTGCGCACCTCGATGTTGGTATTTTGGATAATTTAAATGAATGTTACTCAAAGAAAACGTGTTTGTTCTTCTGAATGCTCTGTGAGCGAAAGCGGAAGAACAACAACATAACGCGTCATTCTATCGAACGTACGATTCGAATCAAACACCCTCGCGAGTTTACCATTCAATTATTTTTGCCTTTTTAGAATAACTTCAAACAAAGTAAGCTTTTTGTTTTGAAACACAGATCTTTATGCAATAATGTTGTGTATCAAATTTCAGATGGATACATTCAGCGGTTTTCGAATCCATAAGCCTTTTATGAGCTTTATTGTAGATTTATAGCATAGATAAGAGTTTTGATTATATGGTTATGTATTTCTTTCCCGACAGGAATGCGGTCATGGCTGGACCTCCATGAAGGGCCGTGTCATTTTCTGGTTCCACCTGAATTATTCCACAAACTCTGGCTACGTCATGTTCAAGCTGTACGGCCAGCAGTGCCAGAAATGTAAGAATGGAAGCTACGAACACGCCATGTGGTACCCGGAGGAGGTGGTCAAGGTGAGTGGACACTACTGTGGACATGTTCTGAATCTCCTCTCACCCGGAATCTCCTACTAGTTCTGAATCTTGCAATTGTTTTGAATCTTCCTTTCGTTCTGAATCTTCCACTTGTTCCGAATTTCCCATTAGTTCTGAATCTCCCCGTATTATGTATATCTCATTTGTTCTGATTATTCCATCATTCTGAACCTTTCACTCGTTCTGAATCCCCCGCTCGTTCTGAATCTCCAACTCATTCTGAATCTCCAACTCATTCTGAATCTCGTACTCGTTCTGAATTCCCTCGTGCTCATGGCTCAGTCTCCCATGATTCCGAATCTTCCGCTCTCCTGGATTGCTCTTACCAGACTTGACTTGATGCTTGGTCATGTGACAGCTGATGTGGGATGACAAAACAGTTGCACAAAATGTTAAATCTCTTAAATTAAAGGCAAAAAAAAGAAGCTTTTTTTTTTTCTTTAGCCGTGTTTGACATAGGTCGAGTTGTCCCCCTCCCCTCAGTAAACGGTAAAGTAACGACTCATACTGTAAGAATTGTTCACGGCAAAATCTTTTGCACGATACAAAACAGAGGAATCGAGTGTTTCTATCATGTAACGGAGGTACCGAAAGAAACATAGACAACCACCACGTGAGCCCAATGAGATCAGAACATGTCTATCAGAGGAGCTGAGTGCTCGTCCCAAATACGCTGCTTAGATCCAATCTCTATGACCAGAAATGCAGAAAATGATAATATAATATCATCAACGAATCCATTAATGACTGTAGCATTGTTTTGGTTTACTCTGCAGGTGATCGGCAACGTGTACAATCGTGTGGGCCAGATCTTCTACGGCTTCGTGCGGCCACCTCTGAGAATAGACCGGAGACAGGGCAAGCCGCGTAACCAGCATAACGCCGATCTCTGCCAGGCCTGCAAGGAAGGCTTGTGTAAGGAGGAATGGTCCTTCTCATGATGCAGCGGCCAACGAGGGACGAAAGACGGAAGTAAGGAAACTGGAGGAGGAGCGAGAAAGAGAGACAGAATGAATAGGCTTAGAAAAGAAGTTCTGACGTCATCAGATATGTTGGCGTCATAAAATATCTCGGGTGAAGGTCACACGATGAGTTCTGGGTTTGACTGTATACGTTTTTGTATAAACCCCATAAACAAAACTGCTGATATGGTGTTTTCCTGTGGGTGATGTTTTCAATAATTGTATAAAAAAAATAAATACATACATTTTGAGTGCCTATTTTGTGTTCTGAATACCCGATGTAAGTCATTGATGTGTTCAGGTCTCACTGCTGCGTTACGCAGACCAAGTTGTGATCGCTGAGAGGCTGGAGTACTGGCAATAGTTGGAGACGTATTGAAATATGAGTGTCCAAATGCGTTAGCTCGTCTGTGTATAACAACACTGCAGGTCACGAGTGGTCAACAGAAGGAAACGAGCACATGATCAGTTTAGCACTGACCAACACTTGGCTCTGTGATTTCTGGTTGAGATCATAAATGTTTTGTTCACAATAATATATTAAGTTTTCCCGTGATTTTGTTTTTGGTGATTTATTTTTCTCCTCGTTTGTATTATCGATTGTTTTAATTTATAAATTGATTGAATGTCCTTTGTAATAGTTTATGATGTACTTGAGAAAAATAAATATGCTATGCTTTGTATAAATTGCCTTACCAATTTTTCTTGTGCGCCCTTCCAATCACAATTTGCTCAGCTGAATATATGTATAATTATATAATATAAATTTTGGTTAGATGGGTCACCCCCCAAATCTGACATTATGTCGGACAGGAGTCATGCCAGTTGACCGTTTGGTTGTAATTGTCTTTTTTTTTATTATTGTTTTTTTTTTGATGACCCAAACAATATATTATGTAAAATGTCACTAGCTTACTTTTCAGCCAAGTGACAACATAATTTTATGCTCCTTACTGTACAACTTTTAGTTTAATATATTATATTGCCTTGTATTTATAATGTTGTATTTCTACAAATACTACCTAGTGCCTTCCATTTGTCACAAAATGTCATTCCAATTAATGGACAGGTCTAACATTTTCTAAATGATACATTAATTATTTGCACATAAAGATGTCCAGTCGTTGACAATCTCAATACATGCAAGGCTAGCATTGACCATTGGTCAGAGAAGTTAGTGGTCATCGTTTGTATGGCAGGGATTTGATCGTTCGGGTTGATGGTGCACTCGTAGACAGGATTATGAGCTTTGCCAAAAATGAGTTTCTATAGGTTCCCAGTTGATGTGTCTTGTTTGCTTTGACGAATGTATATAGAAATGATCCCCTACATATGCTGGGGTGGGAAAAATTAACCCAGACATTGAATTTCCGTCACCTGGCTTGAAGTTTAACCCACCAGGATCAAGATTACCCCAAAGATCAAAATATATATGAAAAAAAAAAAAAAAGAAAAACCGGTAACCAACATGCAATATTTCGGGCATCGTTGAAAAACTATTACCGAAAAATCCGAACGGCCCTACCCTATTTCAGAGAAAAAAAAAAACGTATTGATTTTAACAGAAAAAGTTATTTTTACCATCTCTTCACTTGAGATGCCATTTCTATCAGCATTTTTATGGCCGTCTTGTCTTTCGCAAGATGACCACTTGTTTGTAAGTAAGTACGTTCATCTGACTGATTCAGGATAGTTATCAGGTGTTTGGAGCTTCTGACAATATAAGAGTTTTGATCTGACAAGTGGAATAGAAACGTGCATTTCTTTTGTATGCAGTCTATGACTTTGAATGAAATTGAAGTGTCTCAGAAGGGTATTTGTGACCGTAAAGTTGAGGTATCATTATGTTCCTTTAGTTTTGTTTCTAATATAAATGTAAAATTGATCAGACCTTAGATAATTTCACATCTATGGCGAAAAAGAAAAATGAAATTTCGGGGCAAAACCAGGTCTTGTCTATTTCTGTAGCACTAAATCCACTCCATTGTAGTCCAGTCCAGTGACCAGCATCCCTCACTTCCAGCGAGGCCAGTGGACCACAAATGTCTGTCTTCCTACAGCAAATTGACCATTGTTCAGTTTTGTACAGTTAGATACTGGACATGAGATCTGTGTAGCCATTTTGCATGTAATATCGAGACTCTTGAAAGCCAAATTGTCTCAAGTGCCAAATTCACGAAAAGTAATCAAGGGTTGTATCTCTTCAGGATCAAGTTAGTTTTCTTAGTAAGTGCCTTAACTCCATACACCTGATTATAATTCTCTCAAAACTATTACTGTGGCACTTAGATAATGAGGCCTTCAAGGCTCGATATGGCCTTAACAGGTCAAAAAAATATAAAATCTTTGCTTCTGATGAAAGTCGGTTGCTTATTACATATTTTCTTTACTTTTCTTGTATTATCTAGGAGCCATAATATTATTGTCTTTTATTTACATTATGTACACTGATAATATTAATATAATATAATATACCGTTTTCATTATGTCATGTAATGTATATCAATGCTCATCAACATCCGACGTGATACTGTAAGAACGCTGGTATAGAGAACGGTATAACATATCATAATGTAGTTTGTAGTCTCTGTACATTTCATTGTCTCTCTCTCTTCGATAAGCCTCTGCTGATCTTTGCGACACTGGTAATGTATATATATTCCTCACCCATAGCACGACCATCCTAGGTGCCACCATTACGATCACATCGGTGCTGACTCACACAATAAATGGACGTGAAATAGAAATATTGGATCCTCTACTACGAAGAGGCAACACACTCCAGTTCCCAGTGGATGGTTTACAACTATATGGTTGACGTAGATACAAAATCATATGAGCTCTAGCTTACACATATTCGTGAAACCGGATCAGTCGATCCACCCAGTAGTGCGAGACGACTCAATCCTCTCTCTTATAATGGGTGGCTTTCACTTGGTGCCACAAGCGCACCGATGACCTATGTCTGGTGTTTGGGCATCGTTGAAATAAGAGATGTCTGCAGTAAACAAGTTAGTGTCCATAGGGGTTTTGCCCTTGTCTAGAATTTGGACAAGTCAGCACTAGGGAAACAGAGAATGCTGTGGTCACTAGTGGTCACTGACTGATACTGTTGCGTCATTAGAAATGCCAAAAGCAGTAAAAACCGTAGGACACTTTCCTGCGGTGCGAGGGCTTATGTTTTATAACAGTTATTGCCCTTAATTTGTATTTTGACGTATCGGCAGTCAGAGATTGGAAAACTGTGTGACTACTGCAACGCCCCTCTGTGGTCTTCAGTCGGGCGGCCCCACTAGAACTTGGCATGTTAAAGCCATAGTTCCATATTTGGACCAGCATGGATGAGCTGATTTCTGTAAATAT
>JBCEWB010166006.1:0-10333 GCA_039654565.1 Peronia peronii | reverse complement strand
TGTTGTTGTTGTTGTTGTTGTTGTTGTTGTTGTTGTTGTTGTTGTTGTTGTTGTTGTTGTTGTTGTTGTTGTTTGTGGGAGGGGGTGTTTTTGGTTTTGTTTTTGTTGTTTTTTGTTTGTTGTTTTTTTTTTTTTTGTTTGTTCTTATCAAGATTGATGTCAGTGATTACTGATATTATGGAATTTTTAATTTTTTTTTCTCTACATAAATATTTGTATTTTCTTCTCCTTCTTTCTTTCTCTCTTTCTTCTTTCTCTCTCTTTTTTTCCGTTAGATTTAGTTTAGATCATTGCATACTGGATACGGCACTCAAATGTTCATATTAGATGTTCAACTGTGGAGGAATTATTAACAATTAGCCCTAACAATTCAGTTAACATCCAGTGTCCTGGTTTCTCCTCTACAGATAGTGGACGCCACTGAAGATAATTGCAGAAATATCATCGATCAGTTCGAGCCGGAGGGAAGTTGCAAAAACCACGACCAACTCAGTTTATTTGGTAAGACTGAGAATGTCTTCAAGAAATGCCTTATAATTTAATGAACTGAGAGAAAATGAACGACTGGCTTTGGCTGTTTGATGCAGAACGAGTTCCTAATGGGAGATCGTTTCGCAGATTATCTGTCCTTCCCAAAAGAGGGAATCGTGTAGAGAGAAATCATTTTGACAGCTCTATTACTTCCCTTTGCCGGACAAAAGTGACATTGAACAAGCAGTGAAGAGAGGGAAAAATCGCTTTACTTTTTGTCATTCGAAAGACTGATCGCTAAAAAATTTGATAAAATTACAACAATAAGAAGAAAACATTCTCTTTATACCATTTTTCATGGTGTAAGATTCAAGCAAAGGGCGCAAAAGCGTGTGATTTTTTTTTTCTTCTCTTGACACTGCTTGTTCAATCTCTCTTTTGTCTGGTAAAGGGAAGTAGTAGGACTGAGCACAACGATCTCCAGTTGAGCACTGAGAACAAAATGAAGTTTAATTTAGTTCTTTCAGAGCTTGTTTCAGCATTCGCAGATTTCTTCAATTGCAATGGGTTATTTTGAAGTCGGTCATATGACTGAGGAATTTTGTCTCTCACGCTGATTTATGTATATGCTCTGCGCATGACCGGCAGCTCTTAAAGATGGAAGAGCATTCAGACATGTCCACACCATATAAACAAACCCACTTGTTAGCGATATTTTCTCAGTCATGTGACCAAGATACAAATACCTCACTACCTTTTGCTGTAATTCTATTTATTTTTGAAATTCAACACAGAACTCTTGGTGATTTTATGCCTTTATGTCCCCTCTCAGATAAAGTGCACTGTTTGCTTGTCTCCCTTGCAGGTTTCCGCCGATTCCTCATGTCTCCACGAGAAATGATATTTGACCCCTCCCACCAACTTGTCTATCAAGATATGACACGCCCCATGACACATTATTTCATCGCTTCATCTCATAATACGTAAGTCGTGTGGCATTTCTAACTGAAAATGTCCTGAAAAATGTGCTCTTCCAAAACATATGTAATCTGTGAACTTTAGAAATATGTCTGTCTGAAGTTTTGCGGCAGAGCATGTGTTACCTACAGATTAGGGCTACTCTTCAATTTTACAGTATACTTTCATCAATATCATACAGTCTAAAGTTATATTCCTCAAACAAAAACTTAGCTAATTATTATACACTGTAAAACTATATGTCCCAAACAAAAACTTAGTTAATATTATATATACCTACTTTTTGTTCGAGAAATATAGCGTGATAGATACCTAATGACCAGAAAAAAGATATAAAAATTAAGTTTATAATTTACTACACTAAAAAGACTTTTTGAAAAGCAATATTAGCCTGCATGTTCAAGTTTTCAAGAAAATGTATTTTCCTTGATTTTTACGAGCTAATGCAATAGACATGTTAATTAGAGCTGTGTAGGGTCTTGCAAATATGAGATATCGACTGACAATTACATTGACATTGATTGTGAAAAAAACAGTCTCAAAATAGGGGCTAAGACAGATTTTAGTCCTCTTACAAATATGAGGGGTGAATGTGAGCACTGTTAGTTTTCTTGAATCTCTAACTTCACCGGTCAAATTATCAATATACCTAGCAGTAGCAGAAAATGTGGCTATGAAGATATATATAAGCTTAAAAAAAGAAAGCCAATCATGATAATTAGACTTCCTAGAGGAGGTGGATTACAGTACGTTAAGTTGCAATATTTTGTCTGCTGGTTACCAAACAAGAGTAATGAGATTGTGGTTAATCACACATCGATTCAAAACTATACTTCATGTCTTGTTTTGATTTTTAGGGTATGTTGAATGTTTATCAACCTCGTTTGTAGTTAGATGCATTGATCGGGGTCTAAGTGTGAAATAATATCTTGGCTAAGCAAAAGGCAAATTTGAGATGCAGAATTGTTGGCACAGAAACCAGATAAACACTAAGCAGTATAAAAATTGGAACCAAATAAAAGATCACCGCAAATAAGATAAAATTATGGGTCAATGTGAAAGCGGACACATTGTTGAGAAACTTATGGGTGACACAGTGGTTTTGAGATCCATTCATCTATTTTTTACTGTGCTGATATTCATGATTTGTGGGTTTCCGTATGCCTAGTTTTGACTCTATTCTCACCACTTATCCCTATTACAATAACTGTTATTTAGGCCTGCATTATCCCAACAATTCTATACCTAGCAAATCTGCAGTTTCAGGGGCCTTGATGCTACAGCTGTTGCTGTTATAACAACCCTTTTGTTTCCAAAATCTAGTTTAGTTTAGTTTGAATGCATTGACTTCGACCTCAGTTTGCTTGGATTTTATTGGTTATTCCGATGCTCAGTCCTATAAAATGGCTCACTAACCCCATTACGTTACCTTTCTTTTAGAGCTAAAACTTGAGTTCACGTATTCAGTTCACATCATGAAGGAATCTCTTAAAATTGCTGAGTTTCCCTATAAAACTTGCCCTTCCTCCATCGCAGTCTTGTCTGTCCCTCATTCATATCAATTCACCTTCTGTCTTCCTTTATGTCTTTTCTTTTGCACCACATACTGCATTATATTACCACTTCTGCACTCATAGTTTATCTTTCCAAGTCTTTCTAATAAGAAATCAAAAGTAGAAATCAAATTCCCTAAGTTATATAGACGGAGTAGATGACATGAGAGATAGTAGCTACATGTACTTTGCTTTGAATTCATTATTGTTAGCCTACTGATAGCTTCTTCATTTTCGTCCTCTTGACCTCATTCTCTTTTTCTCGTCTTCCTTTTCTTCTTCATCCTCTTTTTCTTCTCTTTATCTTCCTCCCTCTTTTATCTTCCTGCTCTTCTTCCTTTTTTCTTCTTATTGTTCTTCTTTTTTGTCTTATATCATCATCTTTCTCTTCTTCTCCTCCTTTATCATCCTCTTCTTCTTCCTCATCTTCCTCTTTCTCTTTTTTCATCTTTTTGTGTTTATTTATCCATAGAAGAGATATAACATGGCTAACTTTTTCGCCAACTTCTTTTCAAATCAAGAGTGAGACCCAACCAACTATTCCATCATACCGCTCTTTGACTAATAACAGCATTTGGCATGGAAATGTTGCTTCACTAACAAAGAGCCTTCCCAATGATTCACAGTTACTTACTAAAAGACCAACTTCGAGGCCCCAGTCGGGTTGAAATGTACATCCAAGCACTCAAACATGGATGTCGCTGCGTGGAATGTAAGGCTTGTTTTGACATGCCTCTGGTAAAACACAAGTTTGAAAAGCCAAAACTTTTTTTCCTATTTAATCCATTTTTTGTTGGCCACATTTTCTCCACTTAATAAGCCAGATTATTATTTATTTTCCTGATTTCTTGCAGTTTTTTTTTTCAACCCACTTCTGCTTGCTCGTGGTTTGGCTTCACTTGGATTGAATTCTCATCTTATAATTATATTATTGCATCATTTTTTTCCTACAATTCATTTTGATGATTGTGCATTCTTTGCAGTCAGCACCGATTAACTTAGATGTGACTTTTTTTGTTTTGTTGTTAAGATTTTTTTGCCTCCTACACCCATCCTCTTCCCAATTTTTTTTTTTTAACTGCACATACCGGTTTGATATTTGTAACTTCTTTCACATTTAGGAAAAAAAAAAAAAAAAAAAACCATGATCTGGCGTAAATTTGCCTGAGAAGTTACAGTATGTATCTATATATATTTTCAAAATGTCAGCACCGTAGATTGCCATGGATTCTACTAAAATGACGATGAAAAACATGAATTTGTAAGCATAAAACCTGAACAACAATATTGTATCAAATTACCTTGGTTCACAGCACACGATAAAAAGTATTTGTGTGGAAGTAAAGTTTTGCTGACCATAGCAATGATTTTATATAGCACGTTATTGACCGACCAAAAAAAAATTTAAAAATCGAAGACCACAGAATTATATTTTATTAATCCTTTGCATAGAATGTGCATCTCATTTATTTTTTAGACAAATGTCTATCTAGATCTAGTTGATTGCTTTAGAAACGATTACATATATCCTGTCTGGGAAATGAGTTATAAAATAAGACTACATGTATCCTAGCTGGGAACTGAATTGTCATAATTATGCTTATTTTGAATCAAAATCATCTACATTATACGACTTTTCCACTCCTTTACTACATACGAGATTGTACTCAAGTACATTCCGTCTGCTTCCTTGCTGGCCAGATTTCTAGCATTATCTGCCACTGCTTATTGCTGGTCAAAAGACAAATCAATCCAATGCAATGCAAAAATGATTTTGTCTTCCAATTGCTTCAGACCGCATATGTTATGAGTTAAGAATTCACAACGTACTAATTTCGAAGAATTGACAATTACTTATTATAACTCGTGTTTACCTCATGATTTGCAGAAAATAGTGTATAGTGTAATTATTACAACCTTACAGAGAACATCATTATGTCTGTTTTTGTTGCGTTGTAAGTTGTTTGTTTTGTTTGTTTGTTTCTTTCTTTCTTTGTTTACTGGTGTTGTCGTCGTTGATGATTTTGTTGTCGATGTAATTGTTCATGTCGTCGTCATTATTGTTGTTGATGTAGTAGTCACGATTGTCGTCGTTGTTGCTGTCATTCATAAGATCCCATATTGGCATGTTAACAACAATTCACATCCTGGCATGTGGCATGCACACAAAAGTTAGTATGATCACAACGATTCGAACACTGAACATTTTTAAAATTTACTCTCATTAAAAAAAAACTGTTTTTTAATTTTTGTGTGTGTGTGTGTGTTGAAATTGTTTGTTCTGTCATTGCAGTTGCCTTTGTTTTTGTTGCTGTTGTTGTCGTCTTCATGTTCGTGTTGTTTTTGTGTGTGAGAATTATTTTCCTCAATCCTTAGATAATCTTTTGCCCATGGTCATCATTTGATCACATTGAATCTGCTTCCAACTTTGCAATGAAAATTTGATATTTCATTCTTATCAATTTACTTTACAATGCATCGTCTATTACTATTCCTTTTTTTTTTTTTCAAACCAGCATTTGTATGTAATAATGGGGTGGGGGGGGGGGGAGAAGGGGGGAGGTCTAATATAAGGTGTTTTAAAAAATGTCAGATAATAATGGTAGGTACATGCGGTCTTTAAAATAGGCATAAATGTTCTGTAATATACTACTCTTATGACCATTTATTCTTTAAGGTTAGCCTATATAAGATTATTATTATTATAACGTAACGAAACCAAAAAGCAAAAACAAAAACAAACAAAAAAAATTTTTTTTTAAAAATCATGACTGGCAAGGAGATAGTATTATAGTGGCCCAGGTTATAAGACGGACTTTTCTGAATTACTTGTCTTTTACATGCTGAAATGAGATAAGGTTGCACCTAGTTTTTCTATGCCAGAAATTAGCGCACCTTTGATATTGCTCTCTATAATACAATTAACTTTCTTTTTCCAAAACAAAAAGCATTCGTTCAGATGCCAGCATGCCAGCCATGCATTAATCTAGTCTTGGATTGGTGGGCTCTCTCCAATTTAGAGACACGTTATCTTTATTTTATAATTAATTTACCTAATCTGGTATTCTTGTTTTTGTTTTGTTTTTTTAAGTGATTTAATTTGACTTTTGTTATCACAATCCTGGGCAATCTACAGATATTTTCGGTCTTTGATTCGATCCCTTACCCCCACTCCTATTTCCCTCAACCCCAAGTCCAGCATTTTGTGTCTTTTTTCTTTCTTTGCTTTATTTTGGACCGCGATTTTTACCTGGCCTGTCTCCATGTTTCATACAGTTACTTGGCGGAAGATCAACTGAAAGGCCCCAGCAAAGTTGATATGTATATCACGGCTCTGCAGAGGGGATGCCGCTGTGTGGAGCGTAAGCATTAACCCATTCACGTTCGACTATTAGGACCAGGCACTGATATATGTATATACTACAATTTGTTCTCATCGTCCACACCAAGTATTTAGATCTAGCCTTTGGATATTTCTTCCATAGGGATTGTATAATAGATATAGATATAGACCGAAACCGTAGAACAACAGTTAATTTTTATAGCATCCAATTTTTTAAATTTTTTTTTTATACTTCTTTTACTATTCACTGACCCCCAAAATTCATCCCCAATCCATGGTAAATATTAAAATATAAGCGGTAGCTCTAAATGAAATAATCAATCAGCAGTCATATTCATTTACACACTTTCTCGGTTGAAATGAATAAATCTTATAGTTATAGATCTATAGTTTTTATATGTTTTGTATTTATTTATTCATTTACTTGTTTCATTGCATTTCTTTATTTATTTAGTTATGAATCAATTTATTTGTTCATTTGATTTTCTTTCTTTATTTTTATAAAACTTTTAAAAATTTTGTTATCCATTTTTGTTTACTTTTCTGCCACCGCTTCATGCTTTTTTTTTTTTTTTACTATGTGGATTTTGGAAATCGCTTTTCAATCTTTTCTCATAAAGTATCGTCAAAGCCAAATAACATTGTACATCAAGATGATCTATATCGAGAAATTTACACTATAAATAATCAAGTATTTGTAATATTATTGCTGATAATTTGTTATAAATATGACTTGACAAATTTAGTTTTGGAATTGTGGCAAAGCCTATAATTATGATAATACATGTACTAAGTTATTGAATACAAGATAAGAGAGCATAAATGTTTAATGTACAAATACAAATCAAACTTTGTTAAGTTTTACCTAATAAGACTACAAAGTCCCTGGACATTTTTTATTGGTAATTGTATTTCTGATGTTTTTGTATTTTTTCCCCCTCATCATTCCTTTTATTTTAAAGGGTTTGAACTCCACAATTTGTTAGAAAAAAAAGATACATAGAAAAGAACCAGATTTTTTTAAAAAATTATTATTGTAATAATATTGTTTATCTAATAGTGCACTTTAGTACTAGCATATTAAATTTGGTGTGTGTTCCATTTATAATAAATTAGATATATATATTTCTCAATTATTTATGCTTTCTTAGTGCCCCTTTCCCTCTCTCAAAAGAAAATATGATAATGACCTTGACATAAAACTTATCCTTTGCCTCAGATTTGAAAAACAAAAATGAAAAGAAAGGATAGTTTATTTTCAATGGGCTTATAACGTACTAAAGATCAGGCAAATGAAAATGAAGAATATATATTGATGAAGGTGGGTATATATAATTACATTTTCTATGAACCTTTGCCTTCCTCCTTTGCTTGCATTTTGCTCTGAATCTAAGTCTTAAGTTTCTTAACTTCTTTAAGCGTCAAGATTTTAGTTAATATTTTCATGGTGTTATTTTAAAAAGTTTTTTGTTTTTTAACCTTTCTTTCTTTCTGTAATGGATACCAAGGATTTGTCCTGCTTATAAGTGTTCATAAAATGTGATATAAAGTGCTCATAACTGAGAAAGCCAAAATAAACTTTAATTGTCCTCAAAAAAAAAAAAAACAATTTCACAGTTGATGAGATACAGTGTATGCAAGATACATCCACACCCATCTGCATAGGGATAAAAATATCACTTAAGGCATCAGACTAAGGCAGGCTCAAGAAACACTGCATCAGCTTGATAAATGTATCGCTAATGATAGAAATGAAATTCTCTAATGCTTACAATTATTCTTACATGTAACAAACTCCCACTTTTTTTTTGGAATATTTCAAATAATGATGAATAGGAGTAGATGTAAATAAAGTAAAGTAATATATTTTGATTTCTGAGTCAGAGAAATTACTAGTGGAGAAACTTTTTCCAAAACTCTTCAGTGCGATGTTGTATAAGCTATATGTATGAATGTTATATAATCCTTTGAATCCAGCTCCAACTGGCTGAAAAAAAAAACATTTTTCAATTGCTGATATTGTTGATTTTATATCTGAATTATTCAAACTTATGTTTCCAATATGGGATACTATATCGATGATCTTAAAGTAGAAACAAGAGGTGGTTAGTATGGATGTGTCATCAAGTGCACTTTTTTAAGAGTAAAATTGTTTTTAACATAATTTGGCATTTCTCAGCAATAAGTTTGCCATCTTTTTGTCTTTATGAAAAATCTTTTAGGAATCTGTTTACTGGTATCTCCCTTGGAGAGGGAAGGATATAAAATGAGGAAGATAAAACATATTATTTGTCATTATCATCATTCATTATTTTAAGCAGTATTCATTCATTTTATGGTTTCATTCATTCACTTCATTCATTCATACATACAAATACATGTTTACCTTTTCATTCATTTGCATAAACATCCTGTAATGCTTTTCTTTGGCAAATAATAACATCACTTTGATGACTTTTTCTTTAATTGTTTATATGATCCACTCTTTTGTCGTTCATATATTTTAGGGAACTTTCACATTAAACTTTGTTGTTACCACTGTTTACTCATTGGTGACTATTTTTCTCTGCCTTAACATCCTGCAGTGGATTGTTGGGACGGTTCAGATAAGGAGCCAGTCATATATCATGGTCATACTCTCACCTCAAAAATTCTCTTCCGCAATGCCATTAAAGCCATCAACGACTATGCATTTGAGGCTTCACCGTAAGTATAGCATGTTATATTATAACAAAACTGAAAAATGAAGAACACACAATAAAGAAATTAATTGAATGGTGGGAAGCAAAAAGCCATAAGTATTAAGCAAGAAAGGAGAATGGCTATTTAGCAGATTGAAACTTAAGAATTATAGCTTTTTTTTTTTCCATACTTAATGGACTGCCATGTGCTCTTTGTCAGACAAAACTAAGCTTTTATGCATTATTGTTTTTCATGCTGAATTGAGTTCTTAAACGTTTTAGAGAATTGTTACAATACCTTTCCATTTCCTTAAGTAGATATGACTTATTCTATTTCCTATTTTCTACAGATGAAAATGGTATTTCTTGAAATGATATCATGTTTTTATATGGATTCTTTTTTTTCACAGATATCCAGTCACCCTCTCTTTAGAAAACCATTGCTCCATTGAACAGCAGCAAGTCATGGCTGACATCCTCACCAGTGTGCTGGGTGGTATCCTTGACCTGCAAGTGTGCAAAGCCTCAATCATGGCTTCCTGGTTGGGTGTATGAAGTCATGACAGTGATTTTGGACCGGTGGCTGCAAATTTAATTTAGCCTTCAATCTTCAAATTTCTATGATCCATGAGGATTATACTGTTATTTCCCCATCTTATGAAGTCTTGGAGTGCTTGTTTTAAGTTATGTATATGGTCCATATTAAATTCGCAGTTCTGTGACTTATAGACCAAGTTACAGATCTGCAAGTTTAATTGCCTGTTTGGATATGACTATAAATTAAAAGTGTGCACTCAAAGAGTTAACATCTGATAAGGTTTTTTTTGTTTTGTTTGTTAAGAAGTTTTGTTTTTATTTTTGCTCAGATATAGCTGTATGGGAAATGATAGTAGATCCAAAGTCTGTATGCTGGGGAACATATTCTGTAAATAACAAATTGTTTGTTTATATCAACAAATAATAAATTGACATAATATATATTAGTTAACAAACGAGACATTATGGGAATATTTTCCAGCTATTTCATCAACTTGGGATCTGAGCTGGGTATCATCCTCAGCCTTTAGATTCAGAACTTAAGGATCTACTCCACGTTTTAGAATCTAGTATGGTTCTGTAGATAGTTTCATTTTTTCCTTGACCACTGGCCAGACAAACTATGGTGTCCACAGACAGATCTCATCACCACACCTTCACCTGAGGAGCTTAGGAACAAAATTATCATCAAGGTGAGATGGATGGATGGATGGATGGATGGATGGATGGATGGATGGATGGATGGATGGATGGATGGATGGATGGATGGA